>CM035173.1:67643706-67784394 GCA_020205615.1 Panax quinquefolius | reverse complement strand
AGTCAGAGGTTATAAACCTGCGGGTGGGGAAACCCTAGATTATAACCTAGCGAAATCGAGATTAAAAATACTCATTTAGGAGTACTTGGCTGAGGGACTGCAGGTTGTGATCGAGCAAGGAGATAAGTGGACACATAAAGAGGAGTGAGCTAAATTAAGGAAGTACTAATCAAGTTGTTTAAACCGAATGAGGGATGCCTGGGAGAAGATAAGATGAGTACTAAGATGCTAAGAGTCGCCGCACCAAAGCAAGGAAATTTCGAGGTGCCAAAGACGCAGCTAATCAAGTGCCATAGGAAGTGGAAAAGATGAACCTGATGGTTAATCTCTTGAAACGACTCATTTATGATTATCCCGAGATGTATCCTCGAAGTAGTTGATGAGGAGGTGGAGTCCAAAGAAGCTAAAGTGGAGTTAAAGAATAAGATCAAAGTTGCAAGTGAACAAGATCAAACTGATCCGCAGAAGTTCGTGAACTCTAGAGCAAAGTGTTTCTTAGAGGAGTCAGGGAAGACGGAGCAGCATTACACCTAGACGATCAAGAACCTGAACGGTCAAGCCGAAGGCAAGTTAGAAGAGGATGAAGACCGAAGGTGATGGATCATCCAAGGAGCCAACAAGAAAGACACAAGAAGAAGAGAGAGGGACAAAGACAAACAAACTCAAAAAATCAAAACCAAGAAGAGTGTTTGGCAAGAAGCCGGGAAGACTCCAAGCGTGGGAGAATGCATGATGCGGAAGAACTGTGCTTCCAAATCAGAAGCAAGAAGGACATATTTCTACATTGTCCTAAGTCGTAATATGAGGAAGTGTTTTTATGCGGGAGAACGGGTTCATTTATCTAACAAGTGTCCCCACAAGAAGAAGACTCGGTGAAGGGAGTGGCTTTAGTGTGCGTGAGATACAACTTAGATATATGTGATAATATCTTTTGCGTAGAGATTATGATATTAAGGGTTATAATATCGAGAATGATGTATAAACATATGTAAATATATATGTTTTGTATTTAATGAAATCTTTATTTAAGGTATGAATATAAGATTAATTTCTGGGATCTTAAAACTCATACTTATAAAAGTTCATCACCATAATTATATGAAATGTTTTGAACGCCATCAATAATGGATGCCAAAGGTTCGACTTCAGATAAGTTCATACACTCATATAATTTGTGGTGTTATCGAACTCATAAGTTAGGTAAGTTTGATGAACCGAAATAATTATGTGAAAATGGAAAATGGAAACTTTCTCTAAAGTCGAGAATTGGCAGCCTTTCCGTAAAGTCAGGTTGTTAATCCCTCAAATTTATTTAAAATGGGATAGTAATACGTGTATAAGTACTAAATGTAATGTATGTGCTATTTGAATAAATATGCGCATTATACGAGAACTATGTGTCAATTCTTATCGTTTAAGAATTTGTATGTAGACGTAAAATTAATATAAGATTTTATTTAAATCGATCACGCCGCTTTGCATTTGGCGTAATCGCAATCAAAGCGGAAGAGCAAATATCAATAATGAAAGAGGTCAAGTCAATTCGACGCAAAATTTTAGAATACGATAGCCAAGCTTATAGAAAATAGAGCTCCAAAGAAGAGGAAGAGAGAGAAATAAGCCAACTAATAGATCGACAAACTTCAAAGACTTTTAAAGTGGTAGGACCGCCAAAATTTAAGGGAACCACAGATCCGAATAAGCCCAAACTCTGGGTAAAGGAGACGGAGAAAGCATCTGCCGCTGCACGAAAGTGGCGTAAGAGTAAGACGACTTTTGCAAACATATCCGATGAAAGGAGAAGCCACCATCGGTGGAGATGAATCAGCGCTGAAATGGGTACAACCATAGTGACTCGACTAGATTCAAGGAATTATTCTTTGAGAATTAATTTTCAACAAGTATGCAAGCTCGAATGGAAGTCAAGTTTCTAGAACTTGTCGAGAATATGTCTATTTCAATACGTACAAATCTAACGACTTAGCTGAATATGTGACTTCATCGTGTGATACGTAAGCAAGAAAGGCTAGAAGATTCGAAATGGATTGAAGCCGAGGATATACAACAAGGTAGCGGTATTACAGATAAATATGTTCGCAGCTTTATCGATAAAGCGTTAATTCGTCAAGGAGGAGCGGTAAGCATGCCCTCGATTTCATCAGAGAAGAAGAAGACCAACGGAGGAGGTAGTAGTGGGTAGTAACCCAAACAAAAGGAAGTGGAGTGAGAATATCCAATCGGGTAGTAAAATCAAGGAATAAGAAAGGAGGAGAGCCTTGTGCGATATGTTGAAAGAACCATCCAGAGTATGTCCTCAAGAGGAAGGGAGTTTGTTACAACTCATGCACAAGAAGGCATATGCTACACAATCAGTCCCAAATCAGAAGAAGATTCAAGGTTGTTATGCGTGTGGATCGACCGATCATTCGTTAGAAAATGTTCTAAGAAGAATGCGAGAAAGAAAGTGTCAATAAGGGACCCGGTGGTGGAACCTTGGTAATTCGGAGGACCGCACTAACCGTGAAGATCAACGCCCATACATTAAATATGACGGCCACAGGATGCGATGGGTACGCCAGTGAGGTGTGTAAGGTATTTTATTTAGAAACTTAAATTACGCGTAGTAATTCGGTTAAATATTGGCCGTGAATTGTTTTCTTTTATGGAATCAAAGTCACAAGTTGTAATATAAGACAAAAATTATTATTATGTCGATAAAATGAATCGATTCTACAAATTTAAAAGATTGTAGAATAAGAAAGCGGTGATTCCGAGGATGAAATCCTTTTAAGGAGGGAGCTGAATGTGGATAACCCGGGATCTCGAATAATCCAAATTTCACGAATAATTTTTTATTTAATATTGGCATTGATTGTTAATATTGTATTGTGTATTCATGATAATAAGTATCGAGAAGTAGTCAATTTGTATCGATCGAGAAATTAGAGTAGAGTTGTGCTTAACACCTTTAGAAACCCTAACCCTAATTTTGGATAGGGATTCAGAGAAAATGCAATTAAAATAATTATATCGATGGATACGGTTTGTAATGTGTGTTCGATTTAATGACCAATGATTGATCGATAGGGTTTAAACTTTGTAAACCCTAATAAGGGATTTGAAACCTTAATCTCGCATTTAGAAAACCAAATGTATAGTTAAAAACCCTAATTGCACTGCTCTGAAACCCTAGTTTAAAATCTAAGAATCCTAAACCTAATAAGGAAACCCTAATCCTAATCAAGCAGCATAATGTGTTTATTAAACACTAATATGATTAAGAAAACCTAATTTAATTAGGAAACTCTAATTTTAGTTTCAAAATTTAAATTTCTAAATTAAAACCCTAATTTAGAAAATTCCTAGAAAGTTAGTGATTTAAAACCTATGGGTTAGAACCTTAGGGTTAAACCCTATGGGTTTGTCTAATTACAAGAATGCCATTAAATTTGGGGGGAAGACCAAAATGCCCTTTAAGTATATTTTATTATGTAACTTGTAATTTTTTGCTAGCAACCTTAGTTGTTGAACCACTACATTGACTTGGTGACTCATTAAACTCTAGAAAATCGAGTTTATAACATCATCTAGGCAAACAAGATTCATCAGATCATATTATATAAAGATATTGAGAGAGAGAAAGTGTAACCATTTTGCTTATTTTCTCTCTAAGATCTCTCCAACCCTTCTCTCTCTAAAGCCGTGATTTAGACTAGTGTATCGCTTACATTTTAACTCTCTAAATCACCTAGATCAGATTTGGAAAGCTAAGGATCAAAGATTCGGCTAAGAGGTATAAATCCTAACTCACTATTCGACTTGTATGCTAAGAAAAAATATGTGTTTATGTATTTAGATCTTTGGTAGATGATGTTTTATGATGATCTATGTTGATATAACATAGATCCATAGCATCAAAGTGGATAAAAGTTGAGTTTTTCACAAACTCGTTCTTGAGCTTGAAATGTGGTCCGGCAAATGCTAATGTCGGCCACGCATTCATCTCTGCTTATGATTTGTGATGTTTTAAGTTTTGGATCGATAGTCCGGTATGTTGTCTTCAACTGGAAGTGGAATCACAATGATTGAATGTCTAGATTTCATTTTATAATCAATCAAAACCGTTGACCAGTACGACCGATCAAAACTGAAAGCAACCTGTAATTATACTTAACAACGCCCCGACAAAACTTTCTAAGGTCCGGATCTGTTAAGAATAATGTGTTTTGTTGATGTTTTTGTAACTTGTCAGTAGCCCCATACATATGTACTTTAAGTGTATGCCTTTAGATGCCTTAAAACTTCAACGAATCTAGCGTAGCGAATGGGTCAAAGTAGGCCACCCGAAATGATTTTACCTTTTCTCGAAAAACCGAAATTTTTGAACAAAATGTCCCACAACGTTCACCAAGTTGAATGTGGAGATTATGACGCTTTTGGAATGAGATCTGCTATGTCGTTATTCTTGTCATGTATACTTATATATATGAACTATAAAACTACCAAAAATCATGATCGTAACTCTAAGATTAATTTAAGCTGGAAAGTGGCTACTTAATCATTGGGTTTCGAAAACCGTAAACGCTCGACAAGAAGTTTGTAGAGGGGTCGATCTTCTTATCTTGTTATGTTATGACTCAAGATAATGATTGATAGTTGTAGTATTACATAGTACTTACAATATCAACCAATAAGTTAGTCCAAAATACGATGAGGTCAGAATCAAAGCCAGCGGTCAAACGCAAGACCTCGAACTCGTAATCGATGTTGTTCTTGAGCTCAAGAACACCTAAGACGAAAGATAAGTGTCGCTATAGGTTATAACGACGCGCTTCCATTTATTTTATTTTCTCGATTTTTTCAAAAAATATTTAAAAATAGAAATAAATTCTAAAAATTATTAAAATGGTTTTAAAAATTATTTTAAATTATGAAAATAATTTTTGACCAATTGGAATATTTTTCTTTAATATCATAATTATTTAAATATTAAAGGTATTTAATTTATTTAGTTAGTGTATTAAAATAAATTAGAGAATAATGATTTTAATATTTTAAAAATTATTTTAAATAAGAATAATGTATTTAAAAATATTTTTGAGTTATAAAATGTAACTTTTAATATTTTTAGAGAATTATCATTAATAAATTAATATTAATGATATTAGATTTATTTAATTGTTATATTAAAATGAATTAAAATGATTTTAATATTATAAAAATCATTTTAAAGAAGAATAAAGTGTTTTAAAATATTTTGAATTATAAAATATAATTTTCAATATTTTTGGAGAATTCTCATTAATAAATTAATATTAATGATTTTAGATTTATTTAATTATTATATTAAATAAATGAATTAAAAATTATTTTATTGATTTAAAATCATTTAAAAATGAGAAAATGATTTAAAATATTTTAAGTTATAAGTAATGACTTTTAATATTTTGATGATAATTTCATTAATATTTAAATATTAATGGCGATGATTTAAAATGATTTTAAAAATTATTTAAGAAGAATATTGATAATTTAAGTTATTGATAATAACTTTAATATTTTGACAAGTATGTCATTAATATTTTATATTATTAAATATTAATGATGATAAAATTATTTGATAATTAAATCATTTAAAATGAACTGATGTTTGAAAATTATTATAAATTATAATAATTGTTTATAAATTATTAAAAGCTTCCGAAAAATATTATAAAGGATAATTGATTTATCTAATATGATATCAAGCTTAGAGACTATGTAATGGACAATAACTCGTGTTAATTGTCGGATAGGGTGACCGTAATACCGAGAATGGACCAAATCTAATCTGCACTAAAATAGTTAGACTTGTTAAGTGTTTATATAGATATAAATACCGATGTGGGCTACGTGGTAATGTGCCTAGAGAAGTTTGATCGCGTGAATTACAAAGTTGTTATGTGTTGTGATGTATTATACTAATGTGAGACCAATATTGTTAATTATAGGTCTTATTTAACGCATATAAGTTTATTTGAGTAGCGTAATCAACGCGAAAGGCAAGTTTCCTAACTAAACCTCGAGTTAATATTGTTTAATTATTATTGTGGTTAATTATTGCTAATTATACCACGCCCATGGATTTATTGTTGATTATTCGCAGCTAGTGCATGTTTAATAATTCAAATTAAAATATCGATTCAGAAAATATACGCTCAGAGAATAACTGCCGTTGGATATTCATATCCGTAGAAGCTAGTATTGATGATAGTATGATAATTCCCCGCTTATCGTCGAATTATGTTGAGAAATGTCTTAGCCAATTATTTTGTTGACAAACATTTGTTAGAACTTGATAAGTTTGTGAAGAGAAGAGAAGAGAATTTAATTATTATTGATATATCAATGCTAGTTCATTCTGGCCAGATCGAAAAAGAAAACTTGATAGGTTTAGAAGAGAAGAGAAGAAGCAAATAGAATTTGAAATCACAAGATTTCGCTGTTAAATCAAAATCTTGATTCCTAGATCGAGAAGAATAACCTTTATAAAAGGGAATATTTTTATGATCAGATATTCGATCTTTGATGCTACTTAAGTATTATGCATAATATAGGGTACAAGGAGTCATAACGCTATGTATATCAGCGTAGGGGTATGATTTAATCTTTATGGTTATTCGATACACTGAGTATATATCAAAGTAAATCTTTGATAGATACCCGAGAAGAGAAGTTCAAGATCCAACGGATCACTTAGCATAAATCTGGAAAATATTCCACTTTGCTATTTCGTAGAATTGATTCTTGATTAATCATTAGAATATCGTGAGAAACGCTGAAAGCGTATACTCTTTCATTATCGATTATTGTTGCATGTAAGGCGTAGAAGACTTGTTATCGATTCTTATACATTTATTAGATGACTAACTTACGGGCAAACTTGTTTTTCACCCTTGCTAAATAAAACTTTTCAAATTTAGGGACAAAGTTGCGCAAGGTGTGCATGAAGAAGAATAAAGGAAAAGGCATAGTTATAAATTAGTTATGATGAACAATATTATTATTATGCTTTATTGTATTGTAAACCCTTTTGTATATCTAAGGGTATGTCCTGTAATGTTAAGGTTAGTGGACTGGGACTTATGTATTAACAATATCTATTAAAAAGTTATGTATTCCTATTTATAAATAAATGGGTAGTTAGATGTTATATTTTTGTGGATCATGAGCACCAAACTCGGGGGTCAGGTAACCCAGATTTGGGGGCATCACAGTGAAGTTGAATTCTTTATTGATCTTGAACCTAGAACAAAACCCATTTCTAAAACCCCATATCAAATGGCTCTTATTGAACTTCAGAAGTTAAAGGTCCAACTACAGGAATTGTTAGACATCAGTTTTATTCGTCCTAGTATATCTCCCTGGGGTGCTCCTATTTTATTTGTAAAGAAGAAAGATGGGAGTATACGACTTTATATTGACTACTAGGAATTGAACCATCTCACTATCAAGAATAGGTATCCGCTACCTCTCATTGATGACCTGTTCAACCAGTTGCAAGGAGCATAATTATTTTCAAAGATCGATCTTCATTCTGGATATCATCAAGTGAAGATTAAAACTGAGGATATTCCAAAGACTGCCTTCAAAATTCGGTACGGGCATCATAAATTCTTAGTCATGTCTTTTGGATTGACTAATTCTCATGCTGCTTTTATGGATATGATGAACCGTGTGTTCGTGAATATTAAGATCGGGCCATATATTCTTTATTGATGACATCCTCATCTATTCCAAAAGCCGTGAAGATCATGAGCATAATTTGAAGTCACATTTCAAGGCTTTGTGGATAACAAGCTATATGTTGTCAAGAAATGCGAAGTTTAAGCTTGAGGAAGTAGCATTCCTTGGCACGTGGTGTCAAAACATGGAGTATCTGCTGACCGCAAGATCAAGCAATACAAAGTTGGGAGCAACCAAAGTCGATAACCTAAGTACGTAGCTTCTCGCTTAAGTGGTTATTATTGGAGTTTCGTGGAAGGATTTTCTAATCGCTACTCCGCTAACTTAGCTAACTAGAAAGATACAAAATTGCATGGAGCGAGGAATGCGAGAAGAGTTTCCAAGAGCTTAAGAGGAGACTCATTTTGACACTGCTTTGACAATACCATCCGGTTCTTGATGGATTTTTTATCTACGATGCTTCGTGTGAAAAGGGTTAGGATGTGTTCTCATGCAACATGGAATGTCATAGCCTATGCCTCGCGACAACTCAAAGAATATGAGAGGAATTATCCTACTCATGATCCGGAGTTAGCAGCAATGGTTTTTCGGTTGAAAAATCTGAGACACTACCCGTATGGGGAAAAAAGTGGAGATTTATATGGATCATAAAAGCCTTAAATATTTCTTCACCCAAAAGAACTCAACATGCCAAGCAACAATGTTGGCTCGAAATAATTGAAAGATTACGACGCATAATATAATTCAATATCATCCTCGAAAAAACAAACGGGTAGCCGACGCATTGAGTAGAAAGATTATATGCGGCACGCGAGTGCGATGTTGTTAACACAAAGACCCATTTTTTACGACTTACAAAGGATGGAGATAGAGTTAAAGGCTTCATGTACCCACGTGATGATATCAAACATACGGGTAGAACCGACTTTAATCAATAAAGTTAAAGCTGCCCAAGCCACATACCCAGAACTGATGTATATGAAGAAGAAAGTACAAGAAGGTGTTATTCCAGAAGCAAAAATCGATGAAGAAGGAATACTTCGAGTCAACTCCAGACTTTGCATTCCTAAAGATTCTGACCTGAAGCATAGAATAATGATGGAGGCACACAACACACCGTTTGCAATCCATCCAGGGAGTACCAAAATATATCATGATCTTTGACATACATTTTGGTGGAACAATATGAAGAGAGAGATCGCGGAGTTTATCTCGAGGTGTTTAACTTGTCAACGTGTAAAGGCGGAGCATCAAGTGCCAAAGGGTCCATTGAAACCACTTGAGATTTTGAAATGGAAGTGGGAACACATTACCATGGATTTCGTTGCGGGTCTTGCCAAGGTTTTTCAAGGCATAGATACGAGTTGGGTTATTGTTGATAGATTAACCAAGTCCGCTTCATTTCTTGCCGATATCGAGACTTATTACCTTGAACGCCTTGCTCGTATGTACATAGAATGAGATTGTGAGATTGCATGGCATGCCAAGATCTATACTTTCAATCATGACCCAAGATTCACTTCATAATTTTGGGTTAGTTTGCGAGAAAGCTATAGGCACGAATTTATGATTCGATTCGGCATACCATCCTCAAATAGACGGGCAATCAGAAAGGACTATTCAAACTCTTAAAGATCTATTAAGACTTTGTGTCCTAGATTTCAAAGGAATTTGGGATAAGTACTTTCCATTAGTGGAATTCTCTTATAACAACAATTATCGAAGCAAGTATAAAAATGGCTCCATTCAAGCGCTTGTATGGATGAAAGTTTTTTCTCCAATATCTTTGGGGCGAGGTGGGTGAAGCAACGTTGTTGGGACCGAATTGGTACGCATGACTATAGAAAAGATTCAAATGATCCTAGAATATATACAAACCTCACAAGATCGACAAAAGAGTTGTGCGAGATCTTCATCGAAAGGACGTGGAATTTAATATCGGGGATAATGTATTGTTACGTATTGCTCCATGGAAGGGAGTTATAAGATTCGAGAAGAAAGGAAATCTCAATCCACGATTTATTAGTCCGCTTAAGATTCTTGACCATGTAGGAAATGTGGCCTATAGACTCGTATTACCTCCAAGCATGTCTCGTGTTCATAATGTTTTTCATATATCTATGCTTCTTAAATATGTGAAAGACCCAAACCACATTATCGAAGTTAGAACATTTAGATAGTCAAGATTTAACGTCTGAGAGAGGTACCTGTCAAGATCTTGGATAGGAAGGAGCATGTCCTACGCACAAAGGTTACAACACAAGTCAAAGTTTTGTGGAGGAACCATGCTATTGAGGAAATAACCTGGGAGTTGGAATCAAAAATGAAAGTGAGGTACCCTCACCTTTTTGAAATACCAGGTACATACGTCAATTTCGAGGACGAAATTTCATAAGGTGGGGAGGTTGTAAGACCCCAACTTTTTATAAATAAAATTGAATTTCCTTTATCCATTATTTTGAAATAGTAAGGGGTGGATTTGATTAATGTGGTTAGTTATGGGTAAAATGTGAAAATTTTGCAAAATAAGCAAGTGGTTATAAAATATTCACTGTTATCGGGGAATATTTGTTTGATCGTGAAATATTCTTGTTGTCGGGGAATATTCGCTCGGACGACGACCATTTAATGGGCCCATAATGGAAAAATGTCGGATGAAGAAAATAACAAGTATGAGTTTTTTTTTATAAATAACGGCGTAGTTGTTACCATTAACACTGTTGGTATACTTGGTGGTTAAAGTACAGTAATACGCGTGGTCGCACAGTAGCACACGGTATTGCATAGTATTTTTGGATTATTGATTCTTACATAAGAAGACACTACTTAATAATTGTTACAGTAATTACTGTTCAATATTTTAGTTTATTGTTTCAATAATTGCTTCGTTGATATTTTATATTATTGATTCAATAATTGTCACTGCACAATATTTTCCATTATCAGAATAATAATTCATATTATTTGAATAATATTATTAGATAGCATCATTGGCAATGTCTAAGGAAGTTCTGTCTAGAAAAGGGATTTGGTCACCTAATTGCGTGCCAGTAAGGAGAAATCTTTATCGGAAAGCCCCCTCTTTCCTGGGAACGACCTGGTTGTCATTATTGTGATTTTGTAATATTATTTATGAATAATTAATTATTGATTTATATGATAAGAAAATATTTATTTTATGTGGATATAAATGGAGGAATTTTAGAATGGGACATTTGTTGAAAGTTTGTTATATTTTCTATGAAACTATAATTATCTTCTCGTGATAGTATATTTATTTAAATATATTAATATAATATTACATTATCATAATATAATATGATAATATAATAGTAATTTAAATGTTAATATTATTATATTTTGACATGTGAATTAAATGGAGTGAAGATGATTAAATTGAATTTGAATTAGTTTTTAAATTGAAATTGAATTATTTTTCAAATTGAATTTGAATTCTTTTATTTTTTTTAAAACATGTGAAAATAATGGTGAGCAAGTTGGTGTTTTGTTCAAAATGAAAGTGTCTTATGTTTTCAAAATCAAAGTGTGTGGGTGTAGATTTGTCAAAAGTGGTGTGCTACCATTTTCCTATAAATAGGCTACTTAGTTAAACAATTAAACTCACACCAGAATCAGGAAATTCTCTCTCTATAATTTCGAGCGTATTTCTTGTGCGTATAAGGATGCTTTGAGTGTAACTTTTTGTGCAAAATTTTCTCAGAATAATATCCGATATTTAAGCCAAAAATACTATTCTTTTGAGGTAAGGGATGTTATTTTTCAAGTAAATGATGTTATTTCTTTCAATATCATTTCACCGAAATATTGGTATGAATTTTATTATGAGATTTTTACCTTTTCATGTCGAGGTTACTATTCATGTATACAACACTATTCACGAATACGACACTATTCATAAATACGGCACTATTCACGAATACGATACTATTCACGAGTACTATTCACGAAGTATAATTTTTTTGTGAAATTATTACCTTTTTAGGTTTGGGGGTTACTATTTACGATAATCTTAAACTATTCACGATACGACATATTATTCACGAATACGACACTTATTTACAAAAAAAAATAAATTTTCTTCTCTTTGTCCAAGTTGTCTATTATGGTTATTATCTTTGATTATATCCATGTTTTTATCTTCATTCTTGAATTATTGCTCACATAATGGATTATTATGGAGTATTTTTGAACTTGATAAACCAAAATACGAATTCCCTAATCTTTTGTCCTTTTATCTCACCGGGATTCGCTTTTTCTTTAAGATATTTTCATCATCCTCAATCCTAAATGGTGATATAAATGAATATCTTTGGCATGTAGTGCAAAGATGAATGATTACCCCGATGAATATCTTTGGCACGTATTGCAAAGATGGACATGTGTTGAGATGAACATGACCAACTAATGATACAAATAAATATCTTTGGCACTGTAGTGCAAAGATGAATATTTGATTCAAGATGTATATCGAATCGATGTTACGAGGATAAAATATCGATGATGGACTTTTAAATTATAGAAGATAGTAGACTTCATTCTCTACTTAACTCTTCTAATGAATTATTATTTTCACGCAAATAATGATCTAAACTTGTTGTCAATTATATTTTATCCGATTTATCAAGGCTAACGATAAATTTTTTTTATTATCTTAGTCATAATATTCTTTACTCGGGCTAGTTAAGCTCATCCTTTTCTTTTTTGTTCTATTTTTTCTTCTCGTGAGGCGAGAATATAATGTAAACTAGTCGGGATGTGGAGTGATGGTTCGAGATAGTTGTTTTAGCAGTCCTCACTATTTGTAAAATAGTGTATCAATAATTATAATGAGAACTTATTTGAGTTTGGATATTGTCTAGAAGATAATATTTGTTTTTAAACTCATATCATATGTGTTGTCGTATTTGCACGATAATTGTAATAATGAAGTTGTATTTATTTTTTGTACCATGTATTTGGGCAACTCAGAATGGGTTGTGTGGACCTATTTTGGGGGCGTCATCGTTTATATCAGAGCTTAGGGATTTGATCTCTGATGGAGATCTGGGGTTAGAACTAGGAAGGGAGTGACGAGTAAATCCTTCGCTAGTGTGTCCTACCTAAGCTTATTTGTGTTTAATTAGGCTCATTCGTAATATAAGGATAATATGTGGCATGTTAATTTCTTTAATTAACCCTTGTTTTGTAGCAATATTTGAGAATAACATCTGAAAATATTGAGATGAGCAATGGAGCACATGAGACCGTGGTGACACCTTTAATCACCAACCAGGAGAACGTGCAACAGGACGATAGTGTTTCTCCTGTAAATAATACCACCGATCAAACGATGAATGATGGGATGTTTAGAAGCTTTTTGTAGTTCATGCAAAATCATACGAGGGAGACTCGTGTACAAAATACAGGTGAAAATAATAGCAACGCGCGGCTATTGTCACAAATGCAAGCAAATTCAAAGAGTTAGGACCACCAGGGTTTTTGGAAAAGCCATATTCAATTAAGGAGAAAACGTGGGTTAAGCAAATTACCAAGATATTTGATGTCTTGGGATGCACGGAGGAACAGAAGGTTCCATTCACCACCTTTATGTTCCGTGGTGAGGTAGATTACTGGTGGGAATCTGTGAAGCGTACCCAGCCAACCGCACTCAATATGTCTTGGGAAACATTTTAGAAAATGTACAATGACAAGTACTTTCCTAAAAGTATTCGTTATATGAAGGAGGTAGAGTTTATTAGAATGGAATAGAACAACATGACTGTGTCCCAGTATAAGGCTAAGTTCGCGGAGTTATCCAGGTTTGCACCTCATTTGGTAGAGAATGAGGAATGTATGACGCGGATGTTTCTAAGAGGTCTAAAACTCAAAATTTGTCAGTACCTTATTTCTCATAAATTTTCTCTATATTCAGATGTTGCGAATAAGACTTAATTATTAGAGCGAGATAATGAGTGTGTTCAATCGAGGGACCAGAACTAGAGTCATACCGGTGGAAGTAGTCATCGGAGCAATGATAACCAGCGGGGAGGAAAATATCCTGGACAAAAGCGGTAACCACTTTGGTGGTAATAATTGGCCCGTGATTGTAGAAAAGAAGCGAGTCGGGGAGATTTCAAAAAGAAGGCACAACAATGACAACGTAAAGACGTCGACACCTCAAGATTTAAAAGATCAACTATTTCTAGGGGAGGAGAACGACCACCGGTCGTATGTTATAAATCACGGGAAAGAAGGACACATCATCATGAAACTTCTCATAACAATTTAAGGTGTGTTATAATCTCTCCCTCATGAACTGTCGGAAAGGAAGGACATATAGCTTCGAGATTGTCAAATCTGCTTGATGAGCGAAACCAAGTCCATACTTGCGATTTGATGGGGATGGTGACTCAAATGCTATCTCGTACATGTCAAAGTCGGGCCGTCCTGAAGAGCGTTTGATCAAATGGTCTCGGCCAAAAGCGAGGAACCCGAACGAGGTGATCACGGTTAAGCTAATCATAAACTCTTGCGAAGTTTATGCCTTATTAGATACGGGTTCTACCCATTCTTTTATCTCTCCTGGTTGTGCTCAACGTTTGAACTTGTCTCCGGAGAAATTAGACTTTGACTTATCTGTTGAAACTCATTTAGGAGAAACCTTCATTACATCCAATGTTTATAAATCTTGCTTGATCCGAGTTGGCCCCATCACATTACCTATTGATCTTATCTCTTTAAAGATACTTGCATTTGATGTGATTTTAGGGATTGATTGGTTAACTACTCATCATGCCAAAATTGATTATTTTCGTAAGGTTATTAGTTTTCATATTCCTGACCAACCTGTTAAGCGAATTCAAGCAACCAAACCACTAAAATCAATCACTGTCATATAAAGCCATAAAGCCATTCATTTATTGAAAAATGGATGTCAAGCTTTTTTAGCCCATGTTATGGATTTAAACAAAAACACGTCAGATTTGAATAATATTTCTGTTGTTAGTGAATTTCCTAACGTATTTCCTGAAGAACTTCCTGCTCTACCCCTAGAACGTGAAGTTGAATTCTTTATTGACCTTGAACTTGGTACAAAACCCATTTCTTAAACCCCATATCGAATGGCTCCTATTGAACTTTAGGAGTTAAAGGTCCAACTACAGGAGTTGTTAGACATGACCAACTAGCGATACAAATAAATATCTTTGGCCTGTAGCGCAAAGATGAATATTTGATTCAAGATGTATATTGATTGATGTTACAGGGATAAAATATTGATGATGGACTTTTAAATCATAGAAGATAGTAGACTTCATTCTCTACTTAACTCTTCTAATGAATTGTTATTTTCGCTGCGAATATTGATCTAAACTTGTTGTCCATTATATTTTATCTGATTTATTGAAGGCTAAAAATAATTTATTTTTCATTATCTTAGTCATAATATTCTTTAATGAGCTATTTGACCTCATCCTTTTTCTTTTTGTTCCATTTTTCTTTTCAGGAGACGAGAATATAGCGAAACTAATTAAAAGGGTGTGGAGTGATGGTTCGAGACAGTTGTTTTAGCAGTCCTCACTATTTATAAAATAGTGTATCAATAATTGTAATGATGACTTATTTGAGTTTGGATATTGTCTAGAAGATAATATTTGTATTTAAACTCACAGCATATGTGTTGTCGTATTTTGCACGACAATTGTAATAATGAAGTTGTAGTTATTTTCTGTGCCATGTATTTGGGAGACTCAGAATGGGTTGTGTGGACCTATTTTGGGGGCGTCACAAGTTCCCTAACTTACACAACCTTATATATATTGTGCAAGTCTCTTAATATATATTAAGCAAGTACTTAAACTTGTACTCTTATTGATCATGCGAGTAAATAAATGCTAGAATGATTCTTGTATTATATAAATTCATGATTATTATTCATATTCAGAAGCTTGATTTAAATTACAATTATATTCCTTGAACCCTATTGCAACCATTGAACTTCACGAATTATACTTAAAAATATTGAGAAAAGTATCTACGCCCATTTGATTCGGCTTAGATTAATATTCATGTGATTGAAAATGATTCAAACATATTGCTTTGTGCAGACTCTTATAATCATTGAGATGAACAACCTTCATAGAAGGAGAAAATATATTATGTTGAGAAACCGACAACCTTCATGCGTAAAACAATATGTTTAATTCTAGTAGGAGTTATTGGTCTATAGTGACTACTCAGAATTTGAAAATTCTTTAACTTGTAATCTTTGAATTCTTTTAATAATCTTTCGGTGCATAGTGACTCATTATTTAAATTCAAATGATAGATTTGAAACTATTGATATTTTTTTTGCTTACAACATTCTTAATTAAATTCCTGAGTTTTCAATTGTCTTTATAACCTTTGAGATTATGAACTTTATATATATACGTATGTTCACATTTATTGTTATATTACTTACTGGACAAATTTATTGCTCACTCTTGCTTTCCTAAAAATATTTCAGTTAAGACAGAACATAGTTGATCCTCAAGAAAGAACAAGGGCAAAGACAAGACTACGAAGTAGCTTTGTTCTTCTATGCTAGGATTTTATTCTTATGATGTATTAAGACTTATTGTAATGATATATTAAGTTAGATTAAGTTATGTAGCGCTTTTAGTAATAGTTATGTAGACTTGAGACAAGAATATTTATTTTATATCAACGTAAATATTTCTATTTTTATGTTATTAGTTGATATTAGTATATTATATGAGATGGATCGTGAAACACCATATTCGAGGTACATGTATCTGAATTTGGGAGCGTCACAATATGAATCAAAGTTTTTTCTTCCAACAATTTCTTTTTCTAATCAAAATATTTTAAAAATGAAAGAGTAAAATATAATTTATTATATGTGGTTTAATGGTAATTGCAAGTCACCGCCTTTGGTTTAAGAAAACCCCAAATCACCACTTGAAATTTACGTAATGTTACACGTTATCTCATATCCATCTAACTTAATAGCAAGTGTGCTCATATGCAAGTGATTAATTGAATAATGACTATATTTCATCTGCAAAGGTCCAAAATAACCTCATTAGCTCAGTAACCCACTTAATGATTACCGTACAAAAGAACTTTTATTGTTTGTCAAGTTAATTGACAATTACTTCACAAAAACTTTTTTATTTTTAAGTTTATATCTTAAAACAAGCATAATATTTTATTATAAGTTATTTAATTAGTTACTAAAAGATAATATTAATTATAACTTATCAATATTAAAAGGTCAAAAATATGATATTAGAGTAAAATGCAATTACTACTTGTGATTTATACTTTTTCACTTAACCACCTATAGTTAAAAAGCCGCCAATTAACCACCTATGATATAAAAAAAGTTGCACGTTACCTCATTTTTGTCCAACTTAATGGAAAGTGAGAGTCATTCTCACAAAAGAGAGCGAATAGAATGTCCACTAGCTGGCTTGCTTGTGAAATGTACTTTAAATACCCTTAATTCTTCACCAAATTTAAGGGTGGAAGTCGAGTCGAGTAGCTTGGTACTCAACTCGAGATTAACTCAAAAATATGATTCAAAATTTGAATTTGAAGTTGATCAGAGTCGAATCCGATCCATATTCTTTTACTCGCTTAATGATACATTTAGTCGAATTCGAGCGTATCGGTGTATGCTCATATTAGGGTTCGAGTATTTTATTTTTTCTCGAACCATACTTCGATACTTGCTCGATGAATCATATTTGAATATTGATCTGATCCATACTAGCAAGCAAAATATGTGATATTTGTATCAATCTTTATAATTTATAAAGTGTAGTATTAAATTGTGTAAGCTTGAACCTGAATAAATCAATAAATTGATTGTTAATTTATATTACATTCTTTGTAATTTATTTACATAAATAAAAATAAAAAACTTTTATATATAAACATTAGTTCAATAATCAATTAGTATGTAGTGATTCAGTTTTAAGTGAAATAGTTCATATTCAAAACTTGATTTGAAGTCTTATGCTTTGTAAACGAATTGAGTACCTACGAGCCGAATAGTCCGAGTAATGATCTGAGTCGAATCTGACACAAAATTAGAAATTTCTTATCGAATCTGAGTCAAATTCGAGTCTCAATTTTTTTAAGTCGAGCCGAATTTGAATATTAGAGTGTTCGTTGAGATTCGACTCATTTACACCCTAACTAAATTTAATGAAGACGTTAACACATGCACACTTAATACCGCAAACACCAAATTATGGTGACTTCTATTTCTCTCTCTATATTAACACCACAAACCTATTTTTCAAACAATTAGACTTAAAAATCCAACCAAGTTTAGATCTGAAATATGAGTTTCATAAGCATTAATTCGATGAACAACAAAACAAGTAGACCCATGACAGTTGATACTTGACATAATTACCCTGTGAAAAATCTCATCCGTTGTGCTCAAAAATTGAACATAGAGGAAAGCTCGGAGATCTCGGAATGATTTGAAGAGATATGGGTGTGTTTATTATGGGATTTAAGGGTACTTTTGGTAAATCTTTATTGAGAGGAGTTTAGGGTGTTATGTGACGCCCCAAAATAGGTATACATCACCCATTCTCGAGTCACCAAATACATGGCATGTAATTCAAATACACCTTAATTATACAACCTGTCGTGTAAAATACGACAAAACATAAGTTGAGGAGTTTCAACACGAATATTGTCTTCTATAAATATCCAAACTCAAATTCAATATCATTACAATTATTATCACACTATTTCACGTAAATAGTGAGGACTATTAATACACCATCTCGAACCATCACTCCGCTTCCCCGACTAGTCCCGCTTATGTTCTCATTTCAAGAGGACAATGAAAGCAAAAGGTGAGCTAAACTAGCCCAAAGAAGAAATATTATAACTAAGATAATGCGTAATAAATTATCGTTAGCCTTCAACAGTGTTAAACTAATAAAATATAATAGACATCAAGTTTAACTGCAGCGGAACAAGCAATCCATTAGAAGAGTCAATTAGAGTATGATATCTACAATCTTCTATGATTTAAAAAGTTTATCATAAATTTTATCATTGAGACTCAGCTTAATAAATAATCCACATCATCGAATCATCCCTACACTATGGCCAAGGATATTCATTAGTATCACGACCACGAATTATCCAATGCACTATGGGCCAAGGATATTCGTGTTTTCACCAATGGTCATGATCATGCCAACAACTGCCCATCAATGCACTACGACCAATGAGGAATTTTATCACATCATTTGTAACATTACTTACCATTATATACCGAATAATCTTTGGTCATAATCATACTAATCAACAAATCCATCTATGCACGTAAGCCAAAGATGACTTTCATCACAATATAAGCATGAGAATGATGACAATGATATAAGAATTCAATTAAATGAAAGAAAAGGATAAATTTTTAAAGATTTATAATTTAATTTATCTAGAAATAATGTCCAAATTGTCAACATGATACTGCTTTGTGGAGTAAAATTCAAGAATAATATTGTATCAAAAATGATTTGGACCGAAAAGAAATTAATTTTTATTATGAATAGTACCCCGAATGAGTAGTAACTGAGCGAATAGTACCCCATGAATAGTACTTCGGGAATAGTACCCCGTGAATAGTACTCCGACAGAAAAAAGTTAAAACTTATCAAGAATGTTCAGAATAATATTTTCATAAAAAGATACTAGATGAAGCGTAAATTTCAAGAATATTCTACTAATTTCATGGAGTATAGAAGCCAAAACTTTAACAAAATGAGTGTAGAATTTGGAATCTGAAACCAAATAATATTACTTACATACTACAGAGTATGAAAGAAAATATTATTTCATACAAATACTGAACAAAAATAATATCCCTTACCTTAAAAAGGAGAGTATTCCAACTGGTATAGCGGGAATACTCTTGTAGAAAACTTTTACTGTTTTCTATGCTCAAAGCTTCTTAAAACTCTAAAGAAATATGCTCAATATTATAGAAGTAGAATTCTCTGATTCTAGCGTGATTTTCAATTCTAAACTAAGCATCCTATTTATAGGAGAATAGAAGGATACTATTTAGAATTTTTACGGATAACACAAGAGGAAATCTAAAGTGAAACTTCACAAAGTGAAAGAAAAAATTTGAGACTCCCTATTTTTTAATTTATTAATATAATATTCAATAAAATATAATATACTCTATTTTTCATAAAAAACAAAACTTATTATAATATATATATATATATATAACACATGTTGTTTGAAAAAACTCCTCCTCAAGTGATAAATTTTAGGATTCCCCCCCATTATTTTCTTCTAACGTGGGCCCCACGTGTTCTCCTCCACCAATATATCACCATCACGGGGATCCCACCATATAATATATATATATGAATAACTTTCACCGATTATTTTTAAAAATGAGTAAATGGGGGTCCATATAATAATCAAAATTTACCACGAATACTTCATAAAAAATCCCTCAATATTTTTAACAATATTTATTCATCATTATTATAGCTCATAATATTAACAACCGATCATTCCCGTAAAGATGGGGCTTTTTCGATAAGAATTTCTCCTATTGGCGCGCAATTAGGTGACCAAACCCTTTTCTCGACGAACTTTCTAGACATTATTAATTATGCATATAATAATATGAATAACTTGTCATCTCAATTATTGATTTAATAATATATAATATATTGACAATAATTGAATCAAATAATGTGAGATACTATGCAGTAATTACTGTAGCAATAATTAAACAAAACTTAGTGACTTTTCACGTAAGCATCAATAATCAATATTGTGTGCTACTATGCAACCACGCGTATTATTGTACTTTTATCACCGGGTATTTTAACAGTTAATGATAAAAACTTTTCACCGTTAATTTCATAAAAGATATTTTTATCGTTTCTAACTCCAAAATAATTCCGTTATGGGGTTCACTAAATGATTGTGTTGCCGTCGTTACGAGTATTCCTGTTAAAATGAATATTCTCAACCAATTAAATATTTTATAACAACTTTCTTACTTTGCAAAATTTATAAATATTACCTACAACTATAACAATATATCAAATCCACACCATAATATTAAAAAAAATATTTCAAGAAAATTCATCTTTATTTATAAAAATTAGGGTCTTACAACCTCCCCTTCTTATGAAATTTCGTTTTCGAAATTAGGGTACGTACCTGATATATCGAAAAGGTGAGGATACCTTGATTTTATTTCAGATTCTAACTCTCAGGTCATTTCCTCAACATTGTAGTTTCTCCACAAAACTTTGACTTGAGGTATAACCTTGGAGCGTAGAATATGTTCCTTCTTATCCAAGATTTTAACAGATACCTCTTCATACGTTAAATCTTCTGCTATTTTGTCCGGTTCTAACTCAATAATATGGTTCGGGTCTTTCACGTATTTGTGTAACATAGATATGTGAAAAACGTTATGAACACGAGATATACTTGGCCGTAAGGCGAGTGTATAGGCCACAGTTCCTACTAGATCGAGGATTTTGAATGGGCCTATCAATCGAGGATTGAGCTTTTTCTCTTCCAAATCTCGTAACTCCTTTCCATGGAGCCACACGTAACAACACATGTTCACCAACATTGAATTTCACATCCTTTCGATGAAAATCGGCATAACTCTTTTGTCGATCTTGTGAGGTTTTTATCGTTGTCGGATCATTTGAATTTTTTGTAGTCATATACACCAACTTCTATCTCCCAACAACGTTGCTTTACCCACCTCGTCCTCAAGATACCGGAGAATGACACTTATGTCATACAACGCCTCGAATGGAGCCATGTCAATACTTGCTTGATAATCATTGTTGTAGGAAAATTCCACTAATGGCAAGAACTTGTCCCAACTTCCTTTGAAGTTTAGGACACGAGTCTTAATAGATCCTCGAGAGTTTGAATAGTCCTCTCCGATCGTCCGTCCATTTGAGGATGATATCTTTGAACTAAATAGTAAATTCGTGCCCATAGCTTTTTGCAAACTAACCCAAAATTGTGAAGTGAATCTTGGGTCTCGATCAAAAATTGTGGATCTGGGCATACCATGCAATCTCATAATCTCATTTATGTAAATACGAGCAAGACGTTTAAGTGAATAAGTTTCTCGTATAGGTAAGAAATGAGCAGACTTGGTCAATCTATCAACAATGACCCAAATTGCATCTATACCTTGAGAAACCGTAGGAAGACCAATAACGAAATCCATGGTAATGTGCTCCCACTTCCATTCTAGAATTTCAAGTGGTTACAATGGTGCTTTTGGCACTTGATGCTCTGTCTTGACACGTTGACAAGTTAAACACCTTGAGATAAACTCTGCGATCTCTCTCTTTCATATTGCTCCCACCAAAATGTATATCAAAGATCACGATACATTTTGTAATCTTCGCTAGATGCATTGAAAATGGTGTGTTGTGTGCCTCCATCATGATTTTATACTTTAAATCCAGGTTGTTAGGAACACAAAGTCTGGAGGTGAATGAAAGTATTCCTTCTTCATCGATTCTTGCTTCCGAAATAACTCATTCTTGTACTTTCTTCCTCATACGCATCAGCTCCAGGTCTGTAGTTTGAGCAGCTTTAACTTTATCGATTAAAGTCGGTTCTACTTGTATATTTGCCATCATCATGTGGCTCCCTGAAATCTTTAACTCTATCTCCATCCTTTGTAAGTCATACAAAATGGGCCTTTGCGTTGACAATATTGCACTCGTACCAGCATATGATCTTTTACTTAATGCGTCAGCTACCACGTTCGCTTTTCAAGATGGTATTGAATGGTATGATCGTAATCTTTCAACAATTTCGAGCCAACGTCGTTGTTATCGCGTGTTGAGTTCCTTTTGGGTGAAGAAATATTTGAGGCTTTTATGATCCGTATAGATCTCCACTTTCTCCCCATACGTAATGCATCCGGATCTTTAGTGCAAAATGACATTTACCAACCCTAGATCATGAGTAGGATAATTTCTCTCATATTCTTTGAGTTATTCGTGAGGCATAGGCTATGACTTTCCCATGTTGCATGAGAACACATCCTAACCCTCTCGCTTGAAGCATCATTTGTAGATGACAAATCCTCTCCGAACCGGATGGTATTGTCGAAACATGTCTTTGAAATGAGTCTCCTCTTGAGTTCTTAAAAACTCTTCTCACATTCCTCGCTCCAACCAAATTTTGTATCTTTTGAGTCAAAATTGAGTTAATGGAGTAGCGATTCAAGAAAACTCTCCTACAAATCTCCGATAATAACTAGCTAAGTCGAAAAGCTATGAACTTGGTCATTGACTTATGTTGCTCCCAGATTTGTATTGCTTCAACCTTTGATGAGTCAATAGATATTCCAGTGATTTGATATCACGTGCCCAAGGAATGCTACTTCCTCAAGCTAGAACTCACATTTCTTCAACTTGGCATAAAGCTTGTTTTCACGAAGCTTTTGGAGTATCAGCCTCAAGTGTTGTTCATGATCTTCACGGCTTTTGGAGTATATGAGGATGTCATCAATAAAGATAACCACAAAATGATCCAAATATTCCTTGAAGACCCGGTTCATCATATCCATGAAGGCAGCAAGAGCATTAGTCAATCCAAAAGACATGACTAGGAATTCATAATGCCCATACCGAGTTCTGAAAGCAATATTTGGAATGTCATCAGTTTTAATCTTTAACTAATGATATCCGGAACAAAGATCGATCTTTGAAAAGAATTTAGCTCCTTGTAACTGGTCAAACAGATCATCAATGCTAGGTAACGGATACCTATTCTTGATGGTGACATGATTCAACTTTCGATAGTCAATACAAAGTCGCATACTTCCATCTTTCTTCTTTACGAATAGAACAGGAGCACCCCAAGGAGACGTACTAGGACGAATGAAACCGATGTATAACAATTCCTGCAGTTGGGTTTTTAACTCCTGAAGTCTAATATGAGCCATTCGACATGGGGCTTTGGAAATGGGTTTTGTACCGAGTTCAAGGTAGATACAAAATTCAATTTCACGCTTCGGGGGTAGGCCAGGAAGTTCTTCGGGGAATACATGAGGAAATTTATTAACAATAGAAATATCATTCAAATCTGACGTATTTTTGATTTAAATCCGTGACATATGCTAAGAAAGCTTGACATCCTTTTTTCAATAAACGAATAGCTTTATGGCTTGATATGACAGTGATTGACTTTAGTGGTTTGGTTGCTTGAATTCGCATAATAGGTTGGTTAGGAATATGAAAGCTAACAACCTTACAAAAACAATCAATTTTAGCATGATGAGTAGTTAACTAATCAATCCCTAGAATCACGTCAAATGCAAGTATTTTCAAAGAAATAAGATCAACAGATAACGTGCGGATGCCGATTTGAATCAAACAAGACTTATAAACAGTGGATATAATGAAGGTTTCTCCCAACGGAGTTTCAACAGATAAGTTAAAGTCTAATTTCTCCGGAGTTAAATTTAAATGTTGAGCGCAAGTGGGAGAAATAAAAGAATGGGTAGAACCGGTATCAAATAAGGTATATACTTTGTTACAGTTTATGATTAGCTTACCCGTGATGACCTCGTTCGGGTTCCTCACTTTCTAGGAGGTCACGACAAACGCTCCCTTGAACTCTTGGTTTTAACTTGTTTGGGATGACATTTGGTGTCACCATCCCAACTGGACTTGGCTTCACTGCATGAAAAAATCGAGCAAGGTGACCTTCTATTCCACAACTGTAACACGTTTTGGACTGCTGCGTGCAATTTGGACTGATGTATCCCTCCCCTCCGCATTTGAAGCATATGATAGGTGGTCATTCTCCTTCCTTAACAACATGTGTTGGTGCTGATGTCTTTCCATCGTTGCTAAATCTTCTATTCTTGAAATTTCCACTCCTATTGTTTGCCATGATTACCACCGAAGTGGTTATCATTCTTGACATGATGATTCCCTCCACGTTTGTTGTCACCGCTTCGATGACTGCTACCACTGGTGTGACGGCCCCAAAATAGGTATACATCACCCATCTTGAGTCACCAGATACATGGTACATAAATCAAATACAAACTTCTTTAATACAACTGTCGTGTAAAAAATAAGACAAAACATAGTCGAGAGTTTAAACAAGAATATTGCATTCTAGACAATATCCACTCTCAATGGAGTCCTCATTACATTTATTATCACACTATTTCACAGAATAGTGAGGACTACTAAAGCCATTTATCCCGGACCATCACTCTATTCCCCGACTCGTCCCATCTATATTCTCATTTCACGAAGAGAATAATGAAAGAAAGGGTGAGCTCAACTAGCCCAAAAGAAGAAATATTATGACTAAGATAATGCGTAATAAATTATCCTTAGCCTTCAACACGATATAACAACTAATAGAGTACAATAGACAACAAGTTTTAGATCAACAACTGCAGCGAAAATAAGCAATCCATTAGAAGACTCAAGTAGAGCATAAAATCTACTATCTTCTATGATTTAAAAAGTTTTTCATCAACTTTATCGCTGGGACTCAACTTAAAAAAAATAAACCACATCATCGAATCATCCCCGCACTTGCACACGACGATGATATTCATTAAATCATCAATGGTCACGATCTATACCGAAAAATCCCCAGTCATAATCATACCAAAAATTGTCCCTTCAACGCACTACTGGGCCAATGAGGACTTTTACCATATCATTCATCACATTACGATTAAAGATTATACCGAATAATCCTGGTCATAATCATACCAAGTCCATCTATGCACGTAAGCCAAAGATGACTTTCATCACAATATAAGCATGAGGATGATGACAATGACATAATAATTCAATAAAACAAGTTCAAGGAAATTTTTTAAAGATTTATAATTTAATTTATCCGAGAATCAATAACGTCCAAATTGTCAACATGATCTTTGCTTTGTGGAGTAAAATTCAAGAATAATATTCATGTACCAAAAATAATTTGAATGAAAAGAAATATATTTTTCAGAATGAATAGTACCCAGTGAATAGTACTTCTAGAATAGTACCCGTGAATAGTACCCACGACATAAAAAGTTTCCCAAATACCGAAGTGAATGATACTAGAGTGAATAGTAATCTGGTGAATAATAGTAACCCGTGAATAGTAACTCGTGAATAGTACTCAAACGAAAAAGTGCCCCTAATACCCGAGTGAATAATACTAGAGTGAATAGTAACTTCGTGAAAAAAAATACCAAAGAAAATGATATTCTATGATTTAATACAAAAGAAATGATATCTCATACGAGTATAATAGAATATACTGAAAAGCTGCCAAATGGATTTTCACCCGCCATGCGCGTAATCCACGTGAGCGAGATCATTTCCACAATTAAATAAAGAATGAATATGAAGGATCATTCGCCATGCATGCATAATCCACACATACACAGTTTATTCCAATGAATAATAAAGAATGGAATAACGAAAGAATTCACCATGCATGCGATAGACCACACGAGCAAAGTTATTCAATGCAGAATAACAAAGAATGGAACCGTGTCATACGTAATCACTTTCAACAGGATATTCTAACAGAATAATAAAGAATGGAACCATATCATGCGTAATTCACACATACAGGATATTCCAACAGAATAATAAAGAATGAAATAACAACAGAATTCACCAAGCATGCGATAGATCGCACATTCAGGTTATTCCAACAGAATAATAAAGAATAGAATAACAGAAGAATTTCACCATGTATGCGGTACTTCGCATAGACAGGTTATTCCAACATAATAATAAAGAATGGAATAACAACCCTTACGAGTATTGAAAGAAAATATCTCTCTTCATGAATACGAAAGAATAATACCCCTTACGAGTATTGAAAGAAAATAATTCTCTTCATGAATATGAAAGAAATAATACCTCTTACCTCAAAAGAAGACTGGATACTGGAATAGTGAGGTAGCAGACTTCTCTTCTTCTTTCTCTCTATAATAATTTCTCTATAGCTTTAGTGAATTGGTGAGAAATAGAGGAAGAATGATCTTCTATTTATTGGAAAATATAGTTTCGATAATTGCACGTTTTGGGGCTCGAAATATTAAAGTATAATACCATTATCTTTTCCTTCATTTCTAATTTAGTCACGCAAGTATTATCAAACTTGCACCACCTCCCATAATAGTAAATCATGTGAATCAATAGTAAATCATGTAACTCAATAGTTCTAAATATGTGAAAAAATTAATTATAGTATAGTACCTTCATCTATACCTTCATTTTTAATTTAGTCATGCAAGTATTACCAATCTTGCACCAACTCCTCTAATAGTAAATCATGTGAATAAATAGTACACACATGTGAACACATAGTTATAAGCATGTGAATTAATAGCAATTAATTGCTCATTTATCCGATTAATTACCCGATTGGTCAATATAACCTCCAGACATCAATTATTATCGAAATAAATGTCGATTTCCACTACAACTAATAATCCCAACACAATGGAACTATCAATTTCATCTTTAATCAACACGAACTTATTCATCATTAATATTATAACTCACATTATTTAACAACCAGGTCATTCCCCCAGAAGAGGGGCTTCCGATAAAAGATTTCTCCTTATTGAATGCGCAATTAGATTATCTAACCTCTCCTTGACAGAACTTCTAGACATTGTTAATATTGCAAAAAATAATATGAATAACTTTGTCATCTCAATTATTGATTTAATAATATAACATATTATACAGATGATACTGTGACAATAATTGAATCAATAATATGAGAGATATGATGCAATAATTACTGTAGCAATAATTGAGTATAACTGAGTGACTTTCTTACGTAAGCATCAATAATCAATACCGTGTGTAACTATGCAACCACGCGTATTACTGTACTTTTACTACCGGGTATTTTATGACAACTTGCTTACTTTGAAAAATTTCAAATATCACCCTTAACTTTAAACTTTTATCAATTTAACTATTTACCAAAATAGAAAAATTGAATACTTTTATTTCATAAAATACTGGGATTTCACAATCTCCCTCCTTATAAAATTTTGCCTCGAAATTTACGTCCCAGTAGTTCAAGAGATGAGAATACATTACTTTCTATTCGGATTATACCTTCCCGGTTATTTCCTCTGTATCATGATTTTTCCATTGCTCATCTCCTGTATTTCAGATATCATTCTAGAATATATCTTAAAAACAAAGGTTAATTGACATGCCACATATTATCCCTATACTCTAACCGACCAATTAAATACCAAATAAACTTAGGTAGGTCATATTAGCGAAGGAATTCCCCGTCTCTCCCCTCCTAGTTCTTATCTCACATCTCAGCCAAGGATCATATCCCTAAGCTTTGATACCAACTGTGACGCCCCCAAAACAGGTATGCATCACCCATCTTGAGTCGCCAGATACATGGTACATAAATCAAATATAAACTTCTTTAATACAACTGTCGTGTAAAAAATACAACAAAACATAGTCGAGGGTTTAAACAAGAATATTTCCTTCTAGACAATATCCACTCTCAATGGAGTCCTCATTACATTTATTATCACACTATTTCATAAAATTGTGAGGACTACTAAAGCCATTTATCCTGGACCATCACTCCATTCCCCGACTCATCCCAACTATATTCTTATTTCCTGAAGAGAACAATGAAAGAAAGGGTGAGCTCAACTAGCACAGTAAGAAATATTATGACTAAGATAATGCAGAATAAATTATCCTTAGCCTTCAACAGTATAACAACTGATAGAATACAATAGACAACAAGTTTTAGATCAACAACTGCAGTGGAAATAAGCAATCCATTAGAAGAGTCAAGTAGAGCATAAAATCTACTATCTTCTATGATTTAAAAAGTTTTTCATCAACTTTATCGCTGAGACTCATCTTAAAAAAAATAAACCACATCATTGAATCATCCTTGCACCACGACCCAATGATATTCATTAAATCATCAATGATCATGACTATACCAAATATTTCCTGGTCATAATCATACCAAAAAACTGTCCATCAATGCACTACAGGCCAATAAGGACTTTTACCACATCATTCATCACGTTACGGTCATGATTATACCGAATAATCCCTGGTCATAATCATACCAAGTCCATCTATGCACGTAAGCCAAAGATGACTTTCATCACAATATAAGCATGAGGATGATGACAATGACATAATAATTCAATAAACCAACTTCAAGGATAAATTTTAAAGATTTATAATTTAATTTATCGAGGAATCAATAACGTCCAAATTGTCAACATGATACTGCTTTGTGGAGTAAAATTCAAGAATAATATTCATGTACTAAAATAATTTGAATGGAAAAGAAATATATTTTTGGGTGAATAATACCCCGTGAATAGTACCTCGGGAATAGTACCCGAGTGAATAGTACCCGGAATACGAAAAAAGTGTCCCTAAATACTGATGAGTAATCGATACTAGAGTGAATAGTAATCGGGTGAATAGTAACTTAATGAATTGTACTTGACACAAAAGTACCCGAAATACCCGAGTGAATAATACTAGAGTGAATAAGTAACTAGGTGAATAGTAATCCATGAATAGTAACTCATGAAAAAAATACCAAAGAAAATAATATTCCATGACGAGTACAAAAGAAATGATATCTCATACGAGTATAATAGAATATACGAAACTGCAAATGGATTTTCACCCGACATGCGGTTGTGACGCCCCCAAAATAGTTATACAACACCCATTCTGAGTCGCCAAATACATGGTACAGAAACAACTACAACTTTATTAATATAATTGTTGTGCAAAAGACGACAACACATAAACTGTGAGTTTAAATACAAATATTTTCATCTAGACAATATCCACACTCAAATAAGTCCTCATTACAATTATTGATACACTATTTTACAAAATAGCGAGGACTACTAAGACAACTTCTAGAACCATCATTCCATACCCCGACTAGTACTCGCTACATTCTTGCCTCCTGAGAAGAAAAATGGAACAAAAGGAAACGGGTGAGCTCAACTAGCCCAGTAAAGAATATTATGACTAAGATAATATAGAACAAATTACCGTTAGTCTTCAACAGGAAAAAATCTGATAAAATACAATAGATAACAAGTTTTAAATCAATATTCGCAGCGGAAATAATAATTCATAGAAGAGTTACGTAGAGAATGAAATCTACTATTATCTATGAATTTAAAAGTTCATCATCAATATTTTATCCCTGTAACATCAATCAATATACATCTTCAATCAAATATTCATTTTTGCACTACAGGCCAAAGATATTCATCAGTTGGTCATGTTTATCTCAACACATGTACATCTTTGCACTACGAGCTAAAGATATTCATAAGAAAATCAATCATCTTTGCACTACAGGCCAAAGAGATTCAGTAATATCATCATTTAGGACTGAGGATGATGAAAAATATTTTAAAGAAAATGAATCCAGTGAAACAAAAGAACAAATAAAAAGGATTTGTACTTTAAACAATCCAAGTTCAAAAATACTTCCTAAATAACCATAGTGAAGTAAAATTAAAGAATGATCAAAACATGGATACAATCAAATTAGTATCCATAATAGATATTTTGGACAAAAATGAAAATTTAATTTTTACGTGAATAAAGGCCAGTGATTCGTGAATAAGTGTCGATATCGTGAATAATCTTAGTATGCGTGAATAGTAACCCCCTATTAATTAAAAGACAAGAATTTCACAAGAAAAATCTTACCAACATTTCGGCGTAATGATATTGAAAGAAATAATATCATTTATAAAAAAAATAACATCCCTTACCTCGAAAAGACAGTACTTCAGACTGGAATACTGGAAATAGGGTGGAGGAAAACTTGTACCGTATAACAACACTCAAAGTCTTAAAATACTCACAAGAATATGCTCAATAATATAGAGAGAGAAAGAGAGAGAAAACTTATTTCTGGTGTGATTTTCAATTCTAACCTAAGCACCCTATTTATAGGAAAATGCTTAGAACACCAAAGTAGAAAAATTAATAAAATATTAATATATATATTAAATTTTCTACGCCCACCTTGAATCATCTAATTTTAGCATGTTTAACAATAAGTAGGGCCCACCAACCTTAACAAAAATGTTTTTATTAAAAAAAAATAATTAAAACTTAAAAAATCAATTATTCTGGAACTTCGGAACTTCAATAATTCATAATAAATAGCCCTTTTATCAGAAAAATTCAAATTGTATGTCCTTTCCATAAGAAATTCCATTCTCTATAACTTTGTAAGTTTAAGTTTTTCCACATTCTAAGAAAAAATTGATAAAATCCATATATACAGAGCGATTTTTGAAAGTTATAATCAATTTTCAGTCAAGAAATGGGGTCCACAAACATGAAAAACATGTTTTAAATATTTTTAGTTACAAAAATACTCTTCCTCCTCATATATTCATATATCCCACATTCATTGTAAAAATATCACCATTATTATATTATTAAAATATAATAATATAATTAAATGAATTATTTTATCAAAAGATAAAATGTGACGCCCCAAAATTAGGTATACGTCACCCATCTTGGGTCGCCACTTACATGGTACATAAATTCAAATACAACTTACTAATATAAGCGCTGTATACAATCGACATAAAACCGTGAGTTTTAATACAAATTTTTGTCTACTAGATATTATACAAACTCAAAAGAGTCCTCATTACAACTATTATCACACTATTTCACGTAATAGTGAGGACTACTAATGCTATCCTCCGGACCATTACTTCGTTCCCACTACTCGTCCCGGCTATGTTCTCATTTCACAAGAGAACGGTGAAAGAAAGGGTGAGCTCAACTAGCCAAGAAGAAATATTATGACTAAGATAATGCGTAATAAATTATCATTAGCCTTCAACATCGTTAAACCGATAAAATACAATAGACAACAAGTTTAATCTGCAATGGAATAAGCAATCCATTAACAGAGTCAAGTAGAGAATAAAGTCTACTATCTTTTAGGCTTTAAAAGGTTTTCATCAATTTTTATCGGCCGAGACTCGACAATAAATAAACCACCACATCTAATCATCCCTCGTATTCACGGTCAAGGATTTTCATCAAGTTATCAATGGTCATGACTATCTTACCCTAATCACCCCTTCGTCATAATCATACCAAAACTATCCATCAATTGCATTACAGCCAATTGAGGACTTTTGTCACATCATTTATATCAAGTCATGATTATCCGAATGATCCCCGGTCATAATCATACTAAGTTCATCTATGCACGTAAGCCAAAGATAACATAATATAACATGAGGATGATGACAATGACATAATAATTCAATAAAACAAGTTCAAGAATTATTTAATCCATGAATTATTAACGTCCAAATTGTCAACATAATACTTGTTTCATAGAGTAAAATTCAAGAATGATCGGAAGAATATTTACGTGAAAAGATCTTTGGATGAAACGCAAATATCAAGGATATTCTACTAATTTCATGGAGTATAGAAGTCAAAGTTTTAACCAACTGGGTATAATAAAGAATGGAATAACAAAAGAAATCACCATGCATGCGGATTGCCGCATGTATGGCAGTTATTCAGCAGAATAATAATAACGGAACCGGTCGTGAAATTCACACCAAGCGTGATGTTCCAACCGAGAATAATAAAGATGGAACCCGGATCCTGTAAAAACACACACGAATAGGATATTCCAACGTAATGATAAAAGCGGAACCAGTCCTGTAAAACACACACGATGGATGTTCCAAGAATAATAAAAAGCGGAACCGTGTCCTGTAAACACCACGAGACAGGATGTTCCAATGAAATAATAGAAGAATGTCACCAAGTATAGGGTAAATCACAGATACAAAGTTATTCCAATGAATAATAAGCAATGGAATAACATAAGGATTTCACCAAGTATAGGGTATCTGGCGTGATCAAAGTTATGTATAGAGTATGCCACTTTTACGAGTTATTCCAATGTAATAATAAGCAATGGAATAACATAAAGATTTCACCAAGTATAGGGTATGCCGCGTATACAGGTTATGTATAGGGTATGCCACTTTTACAGGTTATTCCAACAGAATAATAATGAATGGAATAATAGAAGTTCTCTTCAAGAAGAAAGAATAACACCCCTTACGGGTACAACAAATAATATCCCTTACCGTAAAAGAACCTAATATAGAAGTAGTGAAGTAGCGAGAATACTCTTCTTCTTTCTATAACTTTCTCTCTATAGCTTCTCTATAATTTCTCTCTGTAGAGTTTCAATGAATTAAATGAAAATAATGAAGGAATGAGCTTCTATTTATAGGAAAATGGAATGCATAGTAACTAATCCATGAACGGTCCAGTTGATTTACTTTAATCGACGGTCCATTTTAAAGAAAAATCTTTTAAATAAAATATAATATATTCTATTTATATAAAAACATTTTACTATGCAAACACTATGCAATACTATGCAAAACACTATGCAAAAATACTATGCAACACTATGCATAATAAAATATAATATATTCTATTTATAGAATAACTTTAATAAAGTATTCTATTTTATATAAAAAAGATGTTTCGCTTTTATTACGTTAATAATACTGAATAAAACAAAACGTCATTATCGCTATAATAATTCATATTATTAATCGATAATAATGGAATCAAACCGAGTGACTTCTCACATAGGCATCAATAATCAATACCGGTGCTACTACGCAACCACACGTATTCTTGTACTTTTACTACCGGTAGTTCAACAAATATCAACCAATTAAAACTTCCGCCGTTATTTTAATAAAATATTTTTGTCATTTTCTCAATCCGACAATAATTACATTGTGGGGTCCACCAATGATTGAGTAGTTATCACGAATATTCCTGCTAAACCTAATATTCCCCGACCAATCGAATATAATATAACCACTTGCATACTTTGCAAAATTTATAAATACTACCCACAACTATAATATTATCTCAAATTCACACCATAATATTAAAAATTATTTAAATCAAAATTTTAAATCTTTATTGATAAAATCAGGGGTCTCACATCTCCCTCCTTATGGAATTTAAGCCCTCGAAATTAGGGTACGATATCTGGTATGATAAAGAGATGAGGATACCTTGAATACCTTTATCGTTAAAATATTAAATTCATCTTCTAATCCGGCCAAAGATATTCATTAACAATTCATCTTTTTTCACGAGCCAAAGATATTTATTAATAATTCATCTTTTGCACTACTGAATGAAGATATATAATTGTAAAACCAATAATACCGAGACTCGACTTAATAGTATCACAACCATGAATTATCCATGCACCTTCTTGGCTAAGGATATTCGTGTTTTCAATTACTGGTCATGATTATACCGAATAATCCGTGGTCATAATCATACCAAGTCTATCAATGCACTACTGACGAAGATGACTTTTACCACATCCATGAATTAATATTTCATTCTTTGAGACTCATTTCAATAATTAATCCATATCATCGAATCATCCCCGCACTACGTGCCAAGGATAATCATTAGTATCATGACCACGAATTATCCATGCACTACGGCCAAAGATAATCGTGTATTCATTAAGATCACGACCACAAATTATCCATGCACTACTGACCAAAGATAATCGTGTATTCATTAGTATCACGACCACAAATTATCCATGCACTACGGCGAAGATAATCGTGTATTCATTAGTATCACGACCACAAATTATCCATGCATTACGGCCAAAGATAATTGTGTATTCATTAGTATCACGACCACAAATTATCCATACACTACGACCAAAGATAATTGTGTATTCATTAGTATCACGACCACAAATTATCCATGCACTACTGACCAAAGATAATTGTGTTTTTCAATTACTTGCTATGATTATACCAAACAATCCCCTCGGTCATAATCATACCAAGTCCATCTATGCACCACAAAGCCACCAGAGATGACTTTCAACATAATATAAGCAGGAGGATAATGATATAAAGAATCAATCAAATGAGATAAAGGATAAATATTAAACATTTATAATATAATTTATCCAGGATTCAAGAATATCCCCATGTTATCAATCACTTAATAATCTCATAATCTAATAACATTAATATTATAATAATATTTTAATCACTTCTTAAATTTATAAATAATTTATCTCAATTGTTTACGCTTTACCATATAATGCATTTAATCATTCAAAAATGCCATACTCATAAAATATCATCACCAATTATCAAATCCCTCATCAAAAATATGCATATATTCTATATAGGATTCTCTAGCCATAAAATCCTATTTTCAACTTTGTTACTTCACATAACATATTTAACTCATATGTTCGTAACTAAACTATTTTCATGAAAAATACCAAATTAGTCCCAAAAATATTTCTTTTCTGGGATTTAGCATAATATAGTCCCATAATGAAAATATATTTTTCTCAGAATTTTTAAAATTCATTTACTATTTTTCAAAAATCAATTTCTAATTAATTCCTTAAGAAATTTGCTACCTCAAGTTTAACTCCAAAATTTCCAAATCTTGGCAGGATCTTACACATGTTAACGTGAGCTTCTAGTTTAAATTTCATGGTCATCGGAGTTATAGAACTCCGGTTATAGCGTTTTTCGTCGAAAAAACCTAAATATTGAAATAGTCATAACTTGCTCATTTTAAGTCGAAATGAGCTCATTTTTGGACAGGAGGTACTTTATGCCATATACTTTCATGTCCCAAAAACCCAGAATTTTTCTCATAATTTAAGTGGCCAAAACAGTCCCTTAAAGTTTCTGGGCAGTAGCATTTTCGAAATTTACAGCTTTGGCCTCCTTTGCTAAAATCAGTCCACACAAAAATCCACAACACCTTTTCCAGTAATTCCACTTGGATTAGTTAGGTAACTCGTAGATCTAACTCTAGGACTTGACCACATTCAAAAATTCAAAATATAATAAGAGATATGGTCAATTGAATTTCATGTTACGTTTTCACCAAAATCGATTTTCAACTCTTTGTGATTTCTAAGAAACTTTCATGTTTTTTACATACTAACCAACATAACTCATCATAAAACTTACTAATACCACGAATACCCATGATTTTTATTATTCCAATGCTTTTATTATGACCACGTAAATCTGCTTCATTTTAGTTGAAGAAATATTTGAGGTTTAAGAAATGGGTTTTATCTTTGGGTCAATACAAAATTCGATTTCACGCTCTAGGGTAGGCTAGAAAATCTTCAAGAATACGTCAAGAAATTTATTAATGATATCATTCAAAACGTGACTCTCATCCAAAACTTGGATAGTACATCACATTGATACCAACTGTGACTTCTATCCCTTAACCTTGATGGCACCTCACAATGATACCTATCAACTTGCCATCTTGATCCACGACGTCGCCCTGAAAGTCCGGCTTCTTGCATTCCACACAAGGAAGTTAACAACGAAAGGTTCGGGGCTCTTTACTTATGGCTTGATATAACAAATGATTAACTTTAGGGTTTGGTTACTTTGAATTCATATAACAAAGTTGGTTATAAATATAAAAGCTAACAACCTTACGAAAAAGCATGATGATTAGCTAACCAATTGATTCCTAAAAATCACATCAAAGGCAAGTATTTTCAAAAGATAAGATTGACAGTAACGTGAAAATGTTTATTTGAAACAACAAGATTAATAAAAATGGAGGAGGTAACGAAGGTTTCTCCCAACGAAGTTTCAATAGATAAATCAAAGTAAATTTTTTTTTTTTGAGTCAAATTTAAACATTGAACACAACTAGGTAGAATAAAAGAGTGGGTAGAACTTGTATTGAATAAAGTATAGACTTATGAATAATTAATTTACCCGTAATAACTTCGTTCGGTTTCTCGACAAATGCTCTCGCTTAAATTACCGAAGTTTGACTTTTACTATAGGGTACATTCCACCCTTAAGTGCTTCTTCACATTCCCGATCCATGATTTGAATCATTATTCTCGATCCATATCGAATTCGGGTTGACTGCCATGCATGTGGTAATTCAATTCGATGTTGGGTTCTCCCAATTCTTGTCCAAAAAGCAAAGTCCATTTCATCTATTTTGGCTTTATTGGATCGGACGTCTTTTTCTACACTATCAACGCTTTGTGCAGCTTTTACCCATGCATCGCCTATTCTCCTTCGTTCGATTGTTTCTTCTTTTAGGCGATCTTTGATTTTTAAATTCTCGACTTCCAACTTTAATATCTTACACCACGCCAAAGCGTGATTTTGTTCGAGCATCACATATCGGGTAACCCAATTTTGAATTGTTGTATCCCTTTGTTCCACGACCGTTTTCTTGTTCTTCAACTTGTTCTTCTAGCTCACGAACACGATTTTGTAATTCTAAGTTTTGATCATAAATTTCTTCTAACCAATTCTCCTCAGGTTCCTCTTCTTCCTCTTCTTCCTCACTTTCAGCTGCTACCTCTGCAACTAGCTCGGGTGCAACAATTAGTTCTTCATTCACTACGTGGATATCTCTACTTTGTTCCTCGTCTGACACTGCATTAACCTGATTAGTGATTAAAGGTGTCACAACGGTCACATTCACTCCATTGTGAATATTTTCATCTGCCATTTCCAAACACTGCCACAACACGAGGGTTAATTAATATATCAAATATTATCCTATACTCGTGACCAATTAAATACCAAATAAACTTAGGTAGGTCATACTAGCGAAGGAATTTCCGCCTCCCTCCTAGTTCTTATCTCACATCTTAGCCGGGGATCATATCCTAAGCTCGATACCAAACCGTGACGCCCCAAAAATTAGGTATACGTCCACCCATCTTGGGTCGCCACTTATATGGTACATAAATTCAAATACAACTTACTAATATAACTGCATGGGTACAATACGACATAAATCGTGAGTTTGAATACAAATTTTGTCTACTAGATATTATACAAACTCAAAAAAGAGTCCTCATTACAACTATTATCACACTATTTCTCGAATAGTGAGGACTACTAATGCTATCCTCCGGACCATTACTTCATTCCCGACTGCCCCAAATTTATGTTCTCATTTCACGAAGAAACAAAGGAAAGAAAGGGTGAGCTCAACTAGCCCAAAGAAGAAATATTATGACTAAGATAATGCGTAATAAATTATCATAAGCCTTCAACAATGTTAAACCGATAAAATACAATAGACAACAAGTTTAACTACAATGAATAAGCAATCCATTATCAGTCAGTCAAGTAGACAATAAAGTCTACTATCTTTTAGGTTTTAAAGGTTTTCATCAATTTTATCATTTGAGACTCGACAATAAATAAACCACCACATCTAATCATCCCTGCCTCACGGTCAAGGATTTTCATCAAGTTATCAATGGTCATGATCTATACCGAATCACCCCTGGTCATAATCATACACTACAAGAAAAATGGCCATCTGCGACCAATGATATCAGCGACCGCACTATCCGGTCACGATAATAGTAATAGCGACCGATATCTACGCGAATCGATAAGGATTCTCGTCATAGAGATATCCGCGATCGCGACAAGGTCACCGATCGGTCATTGAGAAGAATTTCCCCAAAATTTGGTGCGAAACTTTGGCGCGGCGATTATTTATATCAATGATCATGAAGATTCATATATGTCCACATCATAAAAACTAGCGACCGCAGACGCGATGGCCGATGCTGATCACGATTCTTATAAACTTAATCGCACTCGTTCGCGACATCAAGATGAGAGAAGAAAACAAAGAGGAGATACAGACGAGGGAGAAGAGGGAGTAGGGGAAGAGAAGAAACCACCGCCAAGATCACAAGCACCACCGCACCACACCGCACCACCGCACACCACCGCCGCTTCCACATCGTAACCCCAATTAATCTCTAAAGTAAACTTTTAGTTATCCTTAATCCCTAAATCTCTAAATTAGACTAATTGTGCTTTATGTAATTCTATTTTTGTACATTTAAATTACATCAATAACTATGCTATACTCAAACCAATTTGGTAAAATTTCCTAATATTTATCTTGTTTTCACCGGAATTTGATGGATTAGTTGTTTCACTTTGTGGGTTTTGGTCGTTGTTATTTCTCGGTCGGGTTGATGTGATTTTATATTTTAGTTAATGGGTTTTGGTTTTGGACAAAGGCGCGATTGTTTGATTTGTTTCTTTATCAAATCTATAGGTTAGAACTTGAAATTTGGAACTAGGAAAGAGCTAGGAAACAAAAACAAAAATAGAAAAAGAATTCTTATTGAATACGTAATACTAGTAAAATATAAGTAGTATACTTTTTAAAGCATAATTATCAATAATTTTATGTTTGGAACTTGGGAGATAGGAGAGAAAATATGAGGAAATGAAATATGAAACTTTATTCACTTTAATGATATAGTTACAATTTTTTGAAGTATAAATTGTGAAAGAATTTATTTTTAGAAACACTTTCATAACAAGAATAAAATGCACTGCAACTACTTAAAGAAATGTAATTGGTTAATATCAGTATATATATTTGAGTGTTTATATTTCCATGAAATGAAAATCCCATAAAGATTATCTAAATGAAAACCCCAATAGTCAGTACTTTGTTTTTTGTTGTAATTAAGTTCATATCTTTAAACAGCCAATAAGTCAAATATCTATGGACAAATTTGTATTCAAAAAAGCTTTTGCATTTGAAGAATCGTGTTTTAATAAAAATAAAAAAAAGAATGATGATAACGTAGATTTGCGAAATCTTGAAGCAGACCCCGAGTTGCGAAAGAAATATCAAAGTATCATTCTAATATTCAAGATGAAGTAAGAAGAGCATTCATACTAAAGGGTCCTAGCCTCTCAAACATAACTTCCCACATACACAAATCGGGGATACTTACGAGATTTAATCCTTCTTGGTTTAAAGAATATGGAAATTGGTTTGAGTATAGCATAGTTATTGATGTAATACTTGATGCCAATGTGTGAAAATATAAATCATGTATGGATAACTCGTCATCTTTGAGTGTATTTGGTAGGCGGTTACGTGATATTGGCTTGTAGTTGCATGTACGATATAAATATTTTTTTTGAGTGTCTAACGGTGAAGTAAACAAGTAATTCCTTATCCCATCAAGTTCTTTAAATATCGGCCTAAGTTTGGATTGATTGATCGATTAATGAATGTGGAATAAAATGACTCATTCTTATGGAATAAAAAAATTGTGTTTGGTTCCTCGGGAGAGGATCATTCCACTCTTCATTCAATTCCAAACATAAAACATTTTTTCATTAAAATGTAATGTAATGTGGTCACCCAAAAGATAAAAAAAATATATAGAAAAAGAAGAAAGAAGGTTCCGGTATATGACATGGGTAATTTAAGAAAGAAGTTTTGGGATGGGATAGTTTCATTGACAAAGCAATGAAGAAGGCAATTGAAATTGTGTTCCCCAATGCATGACATAGGTGTTACTTGTGGCATATTATGACATAGGTGGGCATTGTTGCTGTAATTTCATCTCAAAAACTCGACCATATTATCCGCTCCTATTGTTCTGGATCACATCCTTCCCCACTCCTCCAATATGGATTATAGTAATCCCGCAACAAGAAAAAATGAAATGGTGGTTTTAGCAACAAATAACATCCAATAAGACACCACAAAATGAAAGAAAAATAGTAAAATAAGACTTTATACCGAAATGAATGGGAAACCCCTCCATAATGTATATCATGATTTGTGGCAAATGAAAAGTCATTAACATCATAAACTATGCTATGGAGTTCCTTATTATCATTGGCATCACATCTCTCTCTATCTCTCTCCCTTCTGTGTTCTTTCTGCACTCATAAGCTCATACACCTCGACACCTTTCAATTTCAGTTGGTTTATATGCTCATACTATAATGCTCATACATTTATGCTCATACATTGTGAATATTGGATTCTCCTAAATTGTGCCTTGAATTATAGTTGTGCACATTCTGTTTTTGTGTGTTGGGATTATATTTTGCTGAAATTGGTCAAGTATGCATGCCCTCGTGCATGTGGATAGTCCATATTATAGGGGAGACTCTGCCGAATTTTTTTCATATATAAGTCAAATGGCCATATAACTTGAACATGAGTATAACATAAAACATAACTAGGAATTAAGTTTATCCATAATTCAATCAAGAAGAAGGTTCAAAGAAGTTTTTCCATAATTCACAAATGAGAAGATAAAAAAAAATGACACACTATTAATATGTATGCTATAAGTATAACTTAGCTTAGAATAGAAAGAAAATGAAAAGTACAAACACAAACACAAGCACTCTTTTTCAATCACACTATTAATGAGTTGTTTCTAAAATATCCATACTTGTCTAAATCTTCATATATAAGTCAAATGGCCATATATGCATTCGTGTATATGTGATGGCAATGAGTATATGTGATGTTTTTGTTGTGTTTCGTAGATATGGACCCTCTAATCATATATAGGAATGCTTAAAGACCATATGTGTTCTATTGTGATCGTTGGAGATTTGTGTGACTAGTGTTGTTAGATAGTGAGGAGTACATACATTGCCTATAGATAACATGTAAAAATGGTTCCTAAGTTAGTTAAGGTCTACATGGTTCCCTAAGTTAGTTAAGGTCTACATGGTGATGTTCTCTATATCCCTGACATGTTTATGTACCTTTCATTTATAACTTATACTAACATCCTAAATTTTTTATTTATAGATGTCTTCTGAACTTGCAGCGCCGAAAGGCGGTTGGGTCGTCGGCCCTAATCATGTGCCGCGAGGCCCCGGCTAATCCGGAATGATCGCATTCTTATACGATCCGTCCTCCTCCGGATAAAGACGTAAGTTAAACATCGTATCGTGTATATATATATATATATATATATAAGGGTTTTAATATAAATTATTGTATATTGTAGTGATTTTCAAGATAGTAAAATTGTGAAGTGCATTTCACAATTATGTTACGTAATCCGCCCACGCTAAGATTACGTGGGCGAGCACACCTCTCTCGCCCATAAGGATGCGCTTTAATGAATTCGGTATATTTTTTATCACTCTGATAGATAATACATAGTTAATCAAATAATATTGCTTAGTAATATAACAGCTTTAATATTATTATTGTTATTTTATTTGCAGAAACGATATAGATGGGACGACGCACAAGCATCAGTTATTCAGACACTATTCTGGCAGAAGTGCGCCGTGCAAACTAAAGATAATTTGAACAAGGAACGACAAAAAGCCACCTACAATCTTTGAGATTGACCATCCAGATGAGGGTGAGCGATATATGCACGAGCATAGCCCACAGTGGTGCGCCACATGTACCCATATATAGAGTGTATGTGTGACCAAAGGAAAGTCGAGAGTCGGGTCAAGAGGCGCAAGATCGCCGCCTCGATGATCCTCGTGTGTATCGAGACGGCGAGAAGGCAAAAGGCACGTGATCGGGCGGCGGTAGATATCACAAATACAACACATTCTTGCGCGAATACGTATGTTATGTTTACAGTCATCTTTTGTAGCTAAAATATCATATGTTTACATAATAATATGAGGAAATGAACTATAGGAGTCTCGGCCTCAAGGTCAACCTATCAATTGGTTGGATGTGTATGTACCACTGCATGATGGTCTACCCGTCGCTCGAGATAAGCGGTAATAAGTTCACTTTATCCTAATATGTTGTTTATAAATTGTAACGACCTTCTTTAGTATTTTTTTATTTATTTTTAACTATTTAATTGTTCATCTTCTGACAGGACACTTATAAGGGCTTAATGAACGAGCGCTATCCTGAAGGCACCCCGCGTCCGTCGATTGATCAAGAATTATGGGAGAGGGCGTCCATCGTGAAGAAAAATTATGTCAAAGGCCAAGGACAAAGACGACGCCCCACCATCATCATTGGCACAGCAGCTACGCCACCCAGTCTACATATCATCGTGTATTCCACCTATCATACTCCTCACCGATGTGTGAGAGCGATCTGTCAGATCGTGATCTTCTTCAGATATCTTGGGCGGGCATCTCAGCAGTCTCGAGTCCCGATGAGTCAAGGAGGCGGAGGCGGCGGCGGGCAGCAGGAGCAAAGAACACAACAACAGGAGCAGTATATATATATATCGTTTATTGTTTAGCTACATTGTCTTATATGTTTATAGTCTCTGAGTCAATGTCTTACTTATATGTAACATATATGTTTTATTACTTTGATAATTACAGATCCTAATTTGGATGATCCATGAAGAAGCGCTGAGACTTATTTTTTTTAGAATTTTAAAGCCTTGTACTCTTTTAGATTCATTCTTTGGACAATTGTATTAGTTTATATGGATGTTTACGATATCGATTATATTGTGTTGGAGGAATGTTTTGTATTGTATTGGATGAATGTTTATTCATGGATATTTGAATGTTTTGTATTGTATTGGATGGATGTTAATATGGATGCTTGTATATATATATATATATATATATATATATATATATATATATATATATATATATATATATAACCGTGTTGGGATTGAAAGCGCAGTGTACAAAGCGTTATTTTGGGAAATCAATAAAATAGGCAAAAATTTTAAAAAAAAAAAAGGATCAATGACCGCGTGCGGTCATTATAAATCTATCGTGATCATTGAATGAATCTATCGCACGGTGGCCGCTATTATCGGTCACGACAGGTGTGACACGTCAAGCAAGACAAATGACTCAAGATAAGTCATAATAGCGACGGTTTCGCCGCTAATTGCGATCGCTAATAATTGGGTCGCTATTGGTGGTCGCCGATGTCCTTCCAAATGACATATTATATTACTTCGTATCGGCATGACACGTGATCTGATCAGTCATAGCCATCTCTCATGACCGTGTCATGCGGTCATTGAATGCTTGATAGTTGATAAGCCTTTTTGTTGTAGTGATACCAAAACTATCCATCATCGCATTACGAGCCACCGAGGACTTTTGTCACATCATTTATATCAAGTCGTGATTATACCGAATGATCCACTGGTCATAATCATACTAAGTTCATCTATGCACGTAAGCCAAAGATAACATAATATAACATGAGGATGATGACAATGACATAATAATTCAATAAAACAAGTTCAAGAATTATTTAATCCATGAATTATTAACGTCAAATTGTCAACATAATCTTGTGTTACATAGAGTAAAATTCAAGAATGATCGGAAGAATATTTCCGTGAAAGATATCGGATGAAACGCAAATATCAAGGATATTCTACTAATTTCATGGAGTATAGAAGTCAAAGTTTTAACTAACCGGGTATAATAAAGAATGGAATAACAAAGAAATCACCATGCATGCGGTGCCCGATGCATTGGCGAGTTATTCCAATGTAATAATAATAACGGAACCGGTCGTGAAATTCACACAAGCGGTGATGTTCCAACAGAATAATAAAGATGGAACCCGGATCCGGTGTAAAACACATGATAGGATATTCCAACAGAATGATAAAGACGGAACCAGTCGATGTAAAACACACGCATGGATGTTCCAATGAGAATAATAAAAAGCGGAACCCGTGTCCTGTAAACACACGCATGTGATGTTCCAATGTAATAATAGAAGAATGTCACCAAGTATAGGGTAAATCACATATACTGAGTTATTCCAATGTAATAATAAGCAATGGAATAACATAAGGATTTCACCAAGTATAGGGTATCTGCAATGTCACAAAGTTATGTATAGGGTATGCCACTTTTACGAAGTTATTCCAATGTAATAATAAGCAATGGAATAACATAAGGATTTCACCAAGTATAGGGTATGCGCAGCGTATAAAGGTTATGTATAGGGTATGCCACTTTTACAAAAGTTATTCCAATGTAATAATAATGAATGGAATAATGAAGTTCTCTTCAAGAAGAAAGAATAACACCCCTTATAGGGTACAACAAATAATATCCCTTACTGTAAAAGAAGAACCTAATATAGAAGTAGTGAAGTAGCGTAATACTCTTCTTCTTTCTATAACTTTCTCTCTATAGCTTCTCTCTATAATTTCTCTCTCTCTGAGTTTCAATGAATTAAGTAAGAAAATAATGAAGGAATGAGCTTCTATTTATAGGAAAATGGAATGCATAAGTAACTAATCCATGAACGGTCCGTATTGATTGATTTACTTTAATCTGACGGTTCATTTTAAAAAAAATCTTTTAAATAAAATATAATATATTCTATTTATATAAAAACATTTTACTATGCAAACACTATGCAATACTATGCAAAACACTATGCAAAATACTATGTAACACTATGCATAATAAAATATAATATATTCTATTTATAGAATAACTTTAATAAAGTATTCTATTTTATATAAAAAGATGTTTACGCTTTTATTACGTTAATAATACTGAATAAAACAAAACGTCATTATCGCTATAATAATTCATATTATTAATCGTGATAATGGAATCAAACCGAGTGACTTCTCACATAGGCATCAATAATCAATACCGTAATGCTACTATGCAACCACACGTATTCGTATTTTTACTACCGAAAGTAGTTCAACAAGATCAACGGTAAAACTTCCGCCGTTATTTTAATAAAATATTTTTGTCGCTTTTCTCAATCAAACAATAATTACATTGTAGGGGTCCACCAATGATTGAGTAGTTATACGAATATTCCCCGCTAAACCAATATTCCCCACCATTCGAATATAATATAACCACTTGCATACTTTGCAAAATTTATAAATACTACCCACAACTATAATATTATCTCAAATTCACACCATAATATTAAAAATTATTTCACAAAATTTAAATCTTTATTGATAAAATCTGGGGTCTCACATAAAATATCAATTTTTCAACAATTGTCACTTTAAAAATTTCTCCATCTATATCCACATAAAATAAATATTTTCCTTATCATAATAATCAATAATTAATTATTCATAAATAATATTACGAATCACAATCATCGATAACTAGTAAGATTCAGGGAAAAGAGGGCTTTCCAATAAGGATTTCTCCTTCTTTGGCGCATAATTAGGTGACCAACCCACTCTTTAGACAAAACTTTCTAGACATTGCTAATAATGTTATCTAATAATATTATTCAAATAATATGAATTATTGATCCGATAATGAAAATACTATGTAGTAACAATTATTGAAACAACAATAATATGAAATATCAACGTAGCAATTATTAAATCAATAGAATAAAATATTGAACAGTAATTATTGTAACAATTATTGAGTAGTGCCTTCTTACGTAAGAATCAATAATTGTGTGCGTCGTACTATCTTATTGTGTTTTAACCACCGAGTATTTCAACAATATTAACGGTAACAACTATGCCGTTATTTATAAACAACTTATACTTGTCGTTTTCTTCATCCAATCATTTTTCGTTATGGGGCCCACAAAAGGCTGCGCCATCGTACGAATATTCCCCGACAGCAAGAATATTCCACGACCAAACGAATATTCCTCGACAACAATGAATATTTTATAACCACTTGCTTATTTAAAATATTTGTGCATTTTACCCATAACTAACCACATTAATCAAATCAACCCTTACTATTTCAAAATAATAAATAGATGAAATTCAATTTCATTTATAATAAGTTGGGGTCTTACAACCTCCCCTCCTTATGAAATTTTGTCCTCGAAATTGACGTACGTACCTGGTGTTTTGAAAAGGTGAGGATGCTTCGCTTTTATTTCCGTTTCCAACTCCCAGGTCATTTCCTCTATAGCATGGTTCCTACACAAAACTTTGACTTGTGGTATGACCTTTGTGCGTAGGATATGCTCCTTCCTATCCAAGATCTTGACAGGTACCTCTTCGTACGTTAAGTCTTCGACTATCTCGTCTGGTTCTAACTCAATAACGTGGTTGGGTCTTTCACATATTTACTGAACGATATGTGAAAAATATTATGAACACGAGACATACTTGGAGGTAACGCGAGTCTATAGGCCACATTTCCTACTCGGTCAAGAATCTGAAATGGACCAATAAATCGTGGATTGAGCTTTCCTCTTCTCCCAAATCTTGTAACTCCCTTTCATGGATCAACACGCAACAATACATGATCCCCAATAATAAATTCCACGTCCTTTCGATGAAGATCCGCATAACTCTTTTGTCGATCCTGTGTCGTTTGTATACATTGTCGAATCATTTAGATCTTTTCTATAGTAATACGTACCAACTTTGGTCCCAACAATGTTGCTTCACCCATCTCATCCCAACATACTGGAGAGCGACACTTTCGTCCCATATAATGCTTCAAATGGAGCCACACCTATACTTGCACGATAATCGTTGTTGTGGGAGAATTCCACTAATGATAAATACTTATCCTAACTCCTTTTGAAAGTGTAGGACACGAGTCTTAATAGATCTTCAAGAGTTTGAAGAGTTTGAATAGTCCTCTCTGATTGTCCATCCGTTTGAGGATGGTATACCGAATATTATTCAAGAGTTTGAGTTTGAATATTATTCAAATCTGACGTGTCTTTATTCAAATCCGTAACATGGGCTAAGAAAACTTGACATCCATTTTTCAATAAACGAATAGCTTTATGACTTGATATAACAAAGGATTGATTTTAGTGGTTTAGTTTCTTGAATTAAATAACAAAGTTGGTTAGAATATAAAACTAACAACCTTACGAAAACAATCAATTTTAGCATGATGAGTAGTTAACCAATCAATCCCTAAAATCACATCAAAAGCAAGTATCTTTAAAGAGATAAGGTCAACAGGTAATGTGATGGTGCCAACTTGGATCAAACAAGATTTATAAACAGTGGATGTAATAAAAGTGTCTCCTAACGGAGTTTCCACAGATAGGTCAAAGTCTAATTTCTCCGGAGTTAAGTTTAAACGTTGAGCACAAGCAGGAGAAATAAATGAATGGGTAGCACCGGTATCTAGTAAGCTATAAACTTCGCAAGAATTTATGATTAACTTACCCGTGATCACCTCATTTGGGTTCTTCACATTTTGACCAGTCACGACAAATGCTCTTCCAAGAACCGTTGACTTTGACTTTTTTGGGACAGCCTTTTGAGTCACCATCCCCACTGGACTTGGTTTCGCTACCATATAATCTCGAGCGATATGTCCTTCCTTTCCACAATTATAGCATACCTTGAACTGTTGTGGATAGTTTGGGCTGATATGTCCCTCTTTTTCAGCATTTATAGCATCTGAATAGGTGGTCGTTCTCCTCCTTAGAACTAGTTACAACCGGTGGTCTTTGGCGTCTTTACATTGTCATTATTGTACCTTCTCTTTTAAAATATCCTCCTAACTCGCTTCTTCTATTTTCATGGCCATGATTACCACCTCAGAGTGGTTGCCGCTTCTTCCGTATTTTTCTTTCCCGCTTGATTATCGTTGCTCGAACGATCAGCATCACCCAGATATACCACCGGTTATGGTCCCTCGGTTGAACGTACTCGTTATCTCACTCTAATAATTGAGCCATGTTGACAACATCTGAATATAGAGAAAATTTATGAGAAATGAGATACTGACGTATGTCGGGTTTCAAACCTCTCAGAAACATCCGCGTCATACGTTCCTCATTCTCCACCAAATGAGGTGCAAACCTGGATAACTCCGCAAACTTCGCCTCGTACTGGGACACCGTCATATCATTATGCTCTAGTCTAATAAACTCTACCTCCTTCATATGATGAATACTTTCAGGAAAGTACTTGTCATTGAACAGTTTTTGAAATGTTTCCCAAGACATGTTGAGTGCGGCTGGATGGGTACACTTCACAGATTCCCACCAGTGATCTGCCTAGTTACGGAACATAAAGGTGACAAATGGAACCTTCTATTCCTCTGTGTATCCCAAGACATCGAATATCTTGCTAATTTGCTTAGCCCACGTCTCTGCCTTAATCGGATCTGGTTTTCCCCAGAATTCTGGTGGTCCCAACTCTTTGAATCGCTTGCATCATGTCAAATCAGCAAGGCTTATCATTTCCACCTGTATTTTGTACACGAGTCTCCTTCGTCAAATTTTGTATGAACTGCAAAAAGCTTTTAAACATCCCATCATTCATCGTCTGATTAGTGGTGTTGTTTACAGGAGGAACATTGCCAGCCTGTTGAACGTTCTCCTCGTTGGTAAGTAAAGGTGTCTCCACAGTCTCGTTTGCTCCACTGTTAACATTCTCAGTTGCCATTCTCAAATACTGCCATAAAACAAGGGTTAATTAAAGAAATTAACATATCACATAATATCCCTATATTCTGACCAACCAACAAATAAGCTTAGGTAGGACACACTAGCGAATGATTTACTCGTCTCTCCCCTCCTAGTTCTATTCCCCGATCTCCGCCAGAGATCATATCCCTAAGCTCTGATACCAACTGTGACGCCCCCAAAATAGGTATACAGTACCCATTCTGAGTCGTCAAATACATGGTACAAAAATAACTACAACTTTATTAATACAATTGTCGTGCAAAATACGACAACACATAAACTGTAAGTTTAAATACAAATATTGTCATCTAGACAATATCCACACTTAAATAAGTCCTCATTACAATTATTGATACACTATTTTATAAAATAGTGAGGACTACTAAGACAACTTCTAGAACCATCATTCCATACCCCGACTAGTACTCGCTACATTCTCGCCTCCTGAGAAGAAAAATGGAACAAAAGGAAAAGGGTGAGCTCAACTAGCCCAGTAAAGAATATTATGACTAAGATAATATAGAACAAATTATCGTTAGTCTTCAATAGGGAAAAATCTGATAAAATACAATAGACAACAAGTTTTAAATCAATATTCGCAGCGGAAATAATAATTCATAGAAGAGTTACGTAGAGACTGAAATCTACTATTATCTATGAATTTAAAAGTCCATCATCAATATTTTATCCCTATAACATCAATCAATATACATCTTAAGTCAAATATTCATGTGAGACCCCAAATTTTATGAATAAAGATTTAAATTTCTCGAAATATTTTTTCAAAATTATGGTGTGGATTTGATATAGTGTTATAGTTGTGGGTAATATTTATAAATTTTGTAAAGTATGCAAGTTGTTATATAATATTCGTTTGGTCGGGGAGTATTCTTTTTATCGGGGAATATCCGTACGACGACACAATCATTGGTGGACCGCACAACGGAATTATTGTCGGGTTGAGAAAACGACAAAAATATTTTTATGAGAATAACGGCGGAAGTTTTACCGTTAAACTGTTGAACTACTTCCTTAGTAAAGTACAAAGATATCTGGCGTGGTTGCATAGTAACACCGGTATTGATTATTGATGCTTACGTGAGAAGTCACTCGCTTTGTTCAATTATTGCTCTGATAATTGTTGCATAGTATCTCACGTTATTTGATTCAATTATTGTCGATATTTTACATATTATTAAATCAATAATTGAGATGACAGAGTTATTAATATTATTATTTGCAATATTAACGATATCTAGAAGTTATGCCAAGAAGAAGTTTGGTCACCTAGTTGTGCACCAATAGGGAGAAATCCTTATTGAAAAGCCCACACTTTTCTAGGAACGACCTGGTCGATTAATATTGTGAATTATAATAATGATGATAAATGTTGTTAAATATATTGAGGTGTCTTTTATGAAGTCACAAAAGTTTATATATATATATTATATAAATTTTGTTTTATTAGTATTATTAATGTAATAAAACAGAAAAACTTTTTATATAAAACATAATATTTTTATAAAGTTATTTGTTTTAATAGATAATAATTAGAATATATTATATTTTATTATGCATAGTGTTTATATAATTACTGCGTAGTATTTTTTTTGATAGTAAAATCTTTTATATAAAATAGAATACTTTTATAAATTTATTCATTTTATTAGATTATAAATAAATATATTATATTTTATTTAAAAGATTTTGTTTTATTAAAATATTTTATTTATAATTTGCATAGTAAATCAATATGAATAGCTTAGATTCAAAAAGTAAATCAACTGACCGCTCATGAATTAGTTACTATTCACCATTCTCCTATAAATAGAAGCTCATTCCTTCATTATTTCTTACGAATTCAACTGAAACTAGAGAGAGAAAACTATAGAGAAAAAGAAGAAAAGTATTCTGCTACTTCACTACTCCTATATCCAGCTTCTAAGGTAAGGGGTATTATTTCTTTCATATTCATGAAGAGAACTTCTATTATTCAATTCTTTATTATTCAGTTGGAATAATTTGTATCTGTGAACTACCCTATACTTGGTGAAATTCTTCATTATTCCATTCTTTATCATTATGTTGGAATAACTTTTAATACATCCAAGTACCGCATACATGGTGAAATTCTTCTCATTATTCAATTCTTTATCATTATGTTGGAATAACTCGCCTCATCTGAAGTATCGCATACATGGTAAAATTCTTCCGTTATTCCATTCTTTATTATACTTTGTTGGAACATCTTGTCTCGCGTGCGCTTACGCATGACCGATTCCATTATTTATTATTATGTTGGAATATCACGTTGCGCGTATTACGCGCTGACACCGTTCCATTAATTATTATTCATTTGGAATAACTTGCAATGCGGTCAATCGCATGCATGGTGATTTCTGTTGTTATTCCATTCTTTATTATTCATTGGAATAACTTGTTTGTAAAATTTCACGACTGGTTCCATTCTTTATTATTACTGTTGAATAACTCGCTCTACATCGGATCATCGCATGCACCGGTGATTTCTTTTGTTATTCCATTCTTTATTATACTCGGTTGGTTAAAGTTTTGACTTCTATACTCCATGAAATTAGTGGAATATCCTAGATATTTGCACTTCATCCAAAGATATCTTTTCATGGAAATATTCTTCTGAGCATTCTTGAATTTTACTCTACAAAGAAGTATCATATTGACAATTTGAACGTTATTAGTTCCTAGATAAATTAATTCTTGAACTTGTTTTATTAAATTCTTATATCATTGTCATCATCCTCATGTTTATATTATATTGAAAGTCATCTATGGCCTGTAGTGCATAGATGGACTTGGTATGATTATGACCAGGGATTAATCGGTATAATCATGACCGTAATGTTACAAATGATGTGGTAAAAGTCCTCATTGGCCCGTAGTGCATTGATGGACAGTTGTTGGCATGATCATGACCATTGATGAATACACGAATATCCTTGGCCCGTAGTGCATGGATAATTTATGGTTGTGATACTAATGAATATCCTTGGCCATAGTGCAGGGATGATGTGGATTATTTATTAAGCTGAGTCCCAGCGATAAAAGTGATGAAAAACCTTTTAAATCATAAAAGATAGTAGATTTTATTCTCTACTTGACTCTTTTTAATGGAATGCTTGTTCCGCTGTAGTTAAACTTGATGTTTGTTATATTGTATCAGTTTAACATTATTGAAGGCTAATGATAATTTATTCTGCATTATCTTAGTCATAATATTTCTTACTGGGCTAGTTGAGCTCACCCTTTATTTCACACAGTTTCTTGAGAAATGAGAATATAGGGGGAGTCAGCCTGGGAACGGAGTGGCGGTCCGTATGATAAGCATTAGTAGTCCTCACTATTACGTTAAATAGTGTGACAATAAATGTAATGAGGACTTCATTGAGTTTGTATACTGTTTAGATGACAATATCGTATTAAAACTCTTAGATTATGTTTTGTCGGTATTTTACACGACTGTTGTATAATTAGTTTGTATTTGTATTCAGTACCTTGTATCTGGCGACCCAAGATGGGTGATGTATACCTATTTTGGGGCGCCACGATTGGTTTTCAAAGCTTAGGGATATGATCCCTGGCTGAGATATGAGATAAGAACTAGGAGGGGAGAGACGGGGAATTCCTTCGCTAGTATGACCTACCTAAGTTTATTTGGTATTTAATTGGTCAGTTAGAGTATAGGAATAATATGTGATATGTCAATTAACCCTTGTTTTGTGACATTGTTAAATTTGCCGAGTTATCCCGGTTTGCATCCCATTTGGTCGATAATGAGGAGCGAATGACGTGAATGTTTCTAAGAGGTTAGAAACCCGATATACGTCAATACCTTATTTCTCACAAACTTTGTTTATATTCTGATGTTGTGAATAGGGCCGATTATTGGAGCGCGCGATAATGAGTCAAAGACAACCAAAAGGTAACGAGCAACAACACGATAATAATCGTATCGGTGGCAACGGCCATCGGAACAATGATAACCATCGTGGGGGAAATTATCATGCCAAGAATGGTAACCACTTCGGTGGTAATCATGGCCAAGATAATAGAAGTGGAAATTTCAAGAAGAGAAGGTTCAATAATGATGGAAAGACAAGAAGACCAAAGACCCATTTCAAAGGAAGGAGAACGACCACTGGTCGTATGTTTCAAATGCGGACAGGAGGGACACATCCGTCCAAACTGTACGCAGCAATCCAAAGCGTGTTTCAATTACGTTAGAAAAGGTCACCTAGCTCGATTTTATCGTGTAGTAAAGTCAAGTCCAGCTGGGATAGTGATGCCAAAGAATGTTTCAGACAAGTCAAAGCCGATAGTTTAAGTGAGAGTGTTTGTCAAGGAACCCGAACGAAGTTATCACTTACTAAGTTAATCATAAACGCCACGAAGTCTATACCTTATTTGATACCGCCTCTACCCATTCTTTTATCTCTCTTGCTTACGCTCAACGCTTAAATTTGACTCGGAGAAGTTAGACTTTGACTTATTGGTTGAAACTTCGTTAGTAGAAACCTTCATTACCTCCATCATTTATAAATCTTATTTGATTTAAATCGACACTTTCACATTACCTGTCGATCTTATCTCTTTGAAAATACTTGCCTTTGATGCAATTTTAGGAATCGATTGGTTAACTACTCATCATGCTTTTCGTAAGGTTGTTTGCTTTCATATTCCTAACCAACCAGTTATGCGAATTCAAGTAACCAAACCACTAAAGTCAATCATTGTCATATCAAGCCATAAGTAAAAAGCCCCGAGCCTTTTGCTAGTGACTTCAAGTCTTGGAATACAATCAAGCTAGACTTTCTTCATGGCGATGCCATGAATGACGCGATGACAAGTTGATAGGTATCAATGTGATGTGTTATCCAAGTCTTGGATGAGAGTCACGCTTTTGAATGATATTTCTATTATTAATAAATTCTGACGTTTATTCTTGAATACTTCTTAGCCTACCCTCAGTAGCGTGAAATCAAATTTTGTATTGATTCCCAATTACAAAAACCCATTTCTAAAACCCTTAAATATTTCTTCAACTAAAATGAACGTAACATGTGCCAAAGACGTTGGCTCGAGTTGTTGAAGATTACGATCATACCATTTAATATCATTGTGGAAGAGAGAACGTGGTAGCTGACGCGTTGAGTAGAAGATCGTATGCGTTTATGAGTGCGATGTTGTTAACACAAAAACCCATTTCGTATAACTTATAAATGATGAAGATAGAGTTAAAGACTCTAGAGACCCACGTGTTGATAACGAATATACGAGTAGAATCGACTTTAATTGATAAAGTGAAAGCCGCTCAAGCTACATACTCAGAGCTGATGAATGTGAAAGGTTCAAGAGGTCGTTATTCTAGAAGCAAGAATCGATGAAGAGAGGAAATCTCAACCCTCGATTTTATTGGCCCATTTAAAATCCTTGATCGAGTAGGAACTGTGGCCTATAGACTAGTTTTACCGCCAAGTATGTCGCGTGTTCATAACGTTTTTCACGTATCAATGTTACGTAAATATGTGGATGACCCGAACCACATTATTAAATTAGAACTAGACGATATAACAAAAGATTTAACGTATGAGGAGATACGAAGGATCGTATTCAACACTCAAGGGTTATACCTCAAGAGTTAGAATCTAAAATGAAGTTAAGGTGTCCTCACCTCTTTGGCATACCAGGTACGTACGTAAATTTCGAGGGCGAAATTTCATAAGGAGGGGAGATTGTGAGACCCCAAATTTTCTGAATAAAGATTTAAATTTCTCGAAATATTTTTTCAAAATTATGGTGTGGATTTGATATAATGTTATAGTTGTGGGTAATATTTATAAATTTTGCAAAGTATACAAGTTATATAATATTAGTTTGGTCAGGGAATATTCTTTTTGTTTCGGGAATATCCGCATTTACTGCCTGAATCATTGGTGGACCCCACAATGGAATTATTGTCGGGTTGAGAAAATGATTTTTTTTTTATGAAAATAACGATGGAAGTTTTACCGTTAAAACTGTTGAACTACTCGGTAGTAAAAGTACAGTAATACGCGTGGTTACATAGTAGCACACGGTATTGATTATTGATGCTTACGTGAGAAGTCACTCAGTTTTGTTCAATTATTACTACAGTAATTGTTGCATAGTATCTCACGTTATTTGATTCAATTATTGTCGATATTTTATATATTATTAAATCAATAATTGAGATGACAAAGTTATTAATATTATTATTTGCAATATTAACGATGTCTAGAAGTTTTGCCAAGGAGAGGTTTGTCACCTAATTGTAAGGCCAATAGAGAGAAATCCTTATTAAAAGCCCTCTTTCCGGAACGACACGGTTGATTAATATTGTAAATTATAATAATGAGGATAAATATTGTTAAATATATCGAGGTGTCTTTTTATGTTTATGAAGTCACTAAGTTTATATATATATATATATATATATATTATATAAATTTTGTTTTATTAGTATTATTAATGTAATAAAATGTAAAAGCTTTTTATATAAAAACATAATACTTTTATAAAGTCTTAACTAAACATTTAATCATTTAATCATAACTCACTTAACACATTACTTCAAATAAACTCTGACATTCTCATTTAATTCAAAAGTCTTTACATTATAAGACAAAGATCACCGCTATTTACATCAACTATCCCAAGATAAGGAATCTACAAGATTTAAAACATCAATATATTCCTTTGTTTATAATCACATTGAATTTACATCATTAACTATCAAATAGTTTTCACATATTTAAACAAATACTATCACCGGCTCATAAAAGTATTTGAATAGCCTTACTACGCTCCTATTCCATGATGCGAGACATCGCTTCGCGATCTAAGATATATGATGGTAGATCCTCAAATTGGATTGATACTTCCTAACTCGATCTTGGACCGCATCCATTACATTTTGTAGTGTAGAGTACGTCTCTTCAAGTTTAGCCTTCTTCACACGACGATCATCTTCTGCAAGATCAGCAAGATGTAACTCTCGTACTCTGACCCTCCTCCTGCCATGGCAAGCCTCTTTGAGCTCTCCTTCGATCCTTCTTTAACTTCTATTTTCTCTTGACTTATCCTCATTCCCGACTAGATCCCACTTCACGCTTTCCCAAACGTGTGTGAAGAGTCACAATCTCTCATCCTTCGCTTAATAGTAATCATCACGACTAACTAACATCGCTTAGTCGATCCCAAACAAGATCCCCGCAACTCTACGCTACGATCATAGAGAGTGCATCATACATCTCGATATCAATGGAGTTCTTGGGAACTCCTCTTCATCTTCTTCCTCGGGATCCTCCTCCGGATCGACCTTAGGCTCCTCGCTCGACGACCAACAATAGTGATCAATAGAGATGGCTCCTCTCACATAAGTTGCTCCTCGACGACACTGAATGTCTCGGGCTCCTCCTCTATAGGAAATCGGGGTTCCTCCTCCCAACTTGACTAGCTCCTCCAACATCCGACATCCCCGACAACAAAATTTTAAGTTTTAGTTACTAATCCGTATAGCGAACACATAGATTAACACATAAGCACATAAAGTCTTTTATTATCTTTAATGAATTTAGCAATTCATTTCTTAGAACTCGATAAGAGTTTAGCACTACTATGTTCTCAATCTCCTACAAGGATACTACCTAAGGTTGTTCCCCCACCTAAGGTTCATAACCTCACACCTTGATACCAACTCCATGACACCCCAAATCTGGTACTTCCATTTCCACGAGGATTTGGTGTTCATCAGATAAAGCATCATCTATCTATCTACCCATAAATAAATTTCAAACCATGCAATAGATAGAATAAATAATAAATCTCTCCCCTTATGGGGTTACATCAACTAAATAATAAATAAATCCCAGGTTACTCTAACCTTAAAACATTTGTGCGGAAAACATAAACAAATAAGTCTTAGTAACATCAACTCTAATTACATCGCATAACCACATTAATAAAACAGTCTTCATTACTTTCTAAGCTTGCCCTTGCCCTTACTAGTGGAAGGTTCGTCTGCTCTTTCGTTCTTAACTGCAATGGTATTATTACGCAAGAGTGAGCACGATTACCCACAAGTATAACAATATAACAATGAATAATAACATGCGAGAGAAATAATAACTTCTGATATAAAGCTCAACTTTTGAATCAAGAATGAATAACAAGAATCAAAAGAAATTCTGAGGGTCATAAGACCTTGAACTATGTCCTAGGTTATCAAGTGTTATTACTTGAAACCTTTAACAGTCATAAGACTATGGACTCTTCTTCTCGTACTTAGGGGGAATGACCACTTTCAGTACCATACGCGTACACAATATCTTAACGCTAAAGTGTAAATAATCCCCTATACAGGGTTGTTCATCTCAGCTTGATATTCGAGTCTGCACCAAAGGAAGTTTGGTTTGGATAATTCATCAAGGGGTTCTAAAATTTTAGAACGCTCATCAACTATGGACTAGTCGAATCAATAAGGGTTCGCTAGTCTAACAAGGTTTAACAGTGAACGAATATTTAACTTGAATAACATCTAAAAGGTATACAATAGAATAATTATTGTATAACAACATCATGCTTGAAGATTAATAAACTTTAATATATAAGACGTGCTTGATCAACAATAATAAGAACTTGCTCAATATCGAAAAGATGAATTAATCAACTTATATAACGATAACAAGTAGGGTTAAGAAACTTGCTCAACGAAAGTTTAGGGTGAAGAAACTTGCTCAACGTAAATATAGAGTAAGAGAACTTGCTCAATGTAACAAGATAAGGTTTAGAAACTTGCCTCATAGTAGATTACACTTAAACAAACTCGTTCTTTGAATTAAATCCTGCGTACCAATTACGCTCACAATACCAATCAATAATAACGTATTAACATCATAACTTTACTCTTTGTTTAACTCAATTCATGACTATACTTAGTCAATTATTACACTTAGTGTAAAATTAAGACTTCACGAAAAATAACCTAATTATACATTCGATCATTCAATCCACACGTAATTGAGTTATGGACATGTTAAGAATTTATTTTAACATCTCATTATAGGTCTAACAAGTCTTTATAATCATTGTACTAAGTTGCTATCACATTTCCATACTTGTACACTTTTAAAAACTCATTTCTCACCATTCTCGCTAAGTGGCGGTAAGTACTACGTGTGGCGCTACTGCCATGAGGCATCGATCTTTGAGGTTGGCATGTCATGGCGGGACTATCGCCTACGAGTTGAACGCATACGACACTCGTAATTTGATTTCCAGTTCACGAAGAACACGAGTTCAGCGAATTAAACACTACATGATCATTAATTCCCCAAATTATACATACCCACATGTTAGAATTCATATATAATCAATACCCAATGTTTATAGAGTGATTTTAACCCATTAAAACACATAATCACAGAATTAAAGCATGCAAATTGTACTGTTCTTGATGTTCTTGAAGTTTTGAACATAAATCCTAAAATTCAACGCCATAGATTCGTTATAAGACCAAATCCACCCATTCAACATTCATTTAGTTCGCTTTTAGCATGCATAATCATACAAATGTGTGAATTTTGCAAAACAATTTATGTTTGACATATTAAAATATGTATAAGGCCATATGGCCATATTACATACTCTAAAATCTTTTACTGTATAATTTCATGAAACTGAAGATATGGAAACCCATATAATATATATAAAACATACTATGATGTTATATATTAACACATAATCACATAATTATTACCCTTTCCAACTACAGAAATTTTACAGAAAACTTAGGCCATATTCATGAAAACTTAAAAGACGTAAAATAAAAATTTGGGTTGAAGAGAATTACCCAAGCGTAGATAAAATAATAGGAGATGAATTAAAGCCTTCCTCAATAATTCTCAAACACCAAGCAATCTCTCTCAACAATTTTCTCAAACTCTCTCTCTCAAGGATGTTTTTATCGACTTAGAAGAATAATAGAAAAGAAGAAGACGATGATAAATAGAAAAGGAATCGACGATTGGTGGTCGATTACCCGACCATGGGGTTAACCGCCCATAACCTCCTTTAGTGCTATGTTTGGCTAGCAAGAAAATAATTCAAAACCATTTAATTTAATAAAACATTATCATATAGTTTAAATAATGTCACACTCCTTTATAAAATAAATCAATATCTTATTTAATTTACTTTAAATAAAATATAATGATTTCTCAATAACGCATATAGTCACATAATTAAAATTTTCTCATTTAATAATAATATCAATTATTAAATCTCTAATTAATAATTAAATTAATTAAAATAACAAAGGCTTATTAAATATTTCTTTTAATTCAATAAGCTCACATAAATACATACATCAAATAATAAAATTCTCCACTTCAATTTAATAAATATAACCCATATAATTAAATTAATCTATCACAACTTCATCAATTAATTATTTAATCTAATAATTAATTCATCAAAAATATTTATTCAATCAAATAAATATTAAAATTAAATTACAAAATTACGGTTGTCACATCTTTCCCCTCTTAAAAGGATTCTGTCCCCAAAATCATAACTTACACAAGTCGTCCCGTTACATGGAGCGTCCGTTCAAAAGTAAATCAATCTGACCGTTTCATGAATTAGTTACTATTCACCATTCTCCTATAAATAGAAGCTTATTCCTTTATTATTTTTACTAATTCACTCGAAACTCTAGAGAGAGAAACTATAGAAAGAAAGAAGAAAAGTATTCTGCTACTTCACTACTCCTATATCCAGTTTCTTTTAAGGTAAGGGGTATTATTTCTTTCGTATTCATGAAGAGAACTTCTATTATTCCATTCTTTATTATTCTCGTTGAATAACTTTTGATCACGCTGCTACCCCTATACTTGGTGAAATTCTTCTCATTATTCCATTCTTTATCATTATGTTGGAATAACCTCTCTATAATCTACCGCATACTTGGTGAAATTCTTCATATTCTATTCTTTATCATTATGTTGAATAACCTATCTATGCGTAAGTACCGCATACATGATGAAATTCTTATGTTATTCCATTCTTTATTATACCGTTGAACATCCTGTCACATACGCTTACGCACGACCGGTTCTCATTATTTATTATTCGCATTGAAATATCACAGGCAGTCGTATTACACCTAACTTGGTTCCATTAATTATTATTCTGTTGGAATAACCTATCTGTGCGGTCTATCACATGCATGGTGATTTCTGTTGTTATTCCATTCTTTATTATTCTGTTGGAATATCCTATCGGTGCGAATTTCGCCTGACCTAGTTCCGTTATTTATTATTCTGTTGGAATAACCTGTCTGTGTGGTCTATCGCATGCCTGGTGATTTCTTTTGTTATTCCATTCTTTATTATACTCAGTTGGTTAAAGTTTTGACTTCTATACTCCATGAAATTAGTGGAATATCCTTGATATTTGCGCTTCATCCAGTATCTTTTCATGAAAATATTCTTCTGAACATTCTTGAATTTTACTCTACAAAGAAGTATCATGTTGATAATTTGGCCGTATTAGTTCCTGGATAAATTAATTCTTGAACTTGTTTTATTGAAGTCTTATATCATTGTCATCATCCTCATGTTTATATTACGTTGAAAGTCATCTGTGGCCTGTAGTTCATAGATGGACTTGGTATAATTATGACCAGGGATTAATTAGTATAATCATGACCGTAATGTTACAAATGATGTGGTAAAAGTTCTCATTGGCCCGTAGTGCATTGATGGACAGTTGTTGGCATGATCATGACCATTGATGCATACACAAATATCCTTGGCCCGTAGTACATGGATAATTTGTGGTTGTGATACTAATGAATATCCTCGGTCAGTAGTGTGGGGATGATGTGGATTATTTATTAAGCCGAGTCTCAATGATAAAAGTGATGAAAAACCTTTTAAATCATAAAAGATAGTAAATTTTATTCTCTACTTAACTCTTTTAATGGATTGCTTGTTCCATTGTACTTAAACTTGATGGTTGTTATATTGTATCAGTTTAACATTTTTGAAGGCTAATGATAATTTATTCTGCATTATCTTAGTCATAATATTTCTTACTAGGCTAGTTGAGCTCACCCTTTCTTTCACAGTTCTCTTCAGGAAATGAGAATATAACTGGGATGAGTCGAAGAACTGAGTGATGTATCCGGATGATAGCATTAGTAGTTTTCAATATTCATTAAATAGTGTGACAATAAATGTAATGAGCACTTCATTAAGTTTTTATACTGTCCAGATGACAATATACGTATTAAAACTCTTAGATTATGTTTTGCCGAATTTTACACGACTGTTGTATAATTAGTTTGTATTTGTATTCAGTACCTTGTATCTAGCAACCCAAGATGGGTGATGTATACCTATTTTAGGGGTGTCACAATTCATCTTTGCACTACAGGCCAAAGATATTCATCAGTTGGTCATGTTCATCTCAACACCTGTACATCTTTGCACTACGGGCCAAAGATATTCATAAAAAAATCAACCATCTTTGCACTATAGGCCAAAAAATTCAATAATATAATCATTTAGGACTGAGGATGATGAAAAATATTTTAAAGAAAACGAATCCAGTGAAACAAAAGAACAAATAATAAGGATTCGTATTTTAAATGAATTCAAGTTCAAAAATACTTCATAAATAACCATAGTGAAGTAAAATTCAAGAATGATCAAAACATGGATACAATCAAAGCTAGTATCCATAATAGATATTTTGGACAAAAAATAAAAATTTAATTTTTCCGTGAATAAATACCGTATTCGTGAATAGTGTCAGATACGTGAATAATACCAGATATCGTGAATAGTAACCTCCTAACACTAAAAGATAAGAATTTCACAAGAAAAATCTTACCAATATTTCTAAGATAATAATATTGAAAGAAATAATATCATTTATAAAAAAAATAACATCCCTTACCTCGAAAAGACAGTACTTCAAACTAGAATACTGGATATAGTGCTGAAGGGAACTTGTACCGTATAGCAACACTCAAAGTCTCAAAATACTCACAAGACTACGCTCGATAATATAGAGAGAGAAAACTTATTTCTGATGTGATTTTTAATTCTAACCTAAGCACCTTATTTATAGGAAAATGCTTAGAACACCAAAGTAGAAAAATTAATAAAATATTAATATATACATTAAATTTTCTACGCCCACCTTGAATCATCTAATTTCAGCATGTTTAACAACAAGTGGGGCCCACCAACCTTAACAAAAACGTTTTTGTTAAAAAAAATAATTAAAACTTCAAAAATCAATTATTCTAGAACTTTGGAACTTCAATAATTCATAATAAATAGCCCTTTTATCAAAAAAATTCGAATCTCATGTCCTTTCCATAGGAAATTCCATTCTCTACAACTTTGTAAGTTTAAGTTTTTCAAATTCCAAGCAGAAATTGACCGAAATCCATATACGGACGATTTTACAGGTTATAATCAAATTTCAGTCAAGAAATGGGGCCCACAAACTTGAAAAACATGTTTTAAATATTTTTAGTTACAAAAATACTCTTCCTCCTCCTATATTCATATATCCCACATTCGTTGTAAAAATATCACCATTATTAAATTATTAAAATATAATAATATAATTAAATGAATTATTTTATCAGAAAAGATATAATATCAATTTTTCAACAATTGTCACTTTAAAATTTTCTCCATCTATATCCACATAAAATAAATATTTTCCTTATCATAATAATCAATAATTAATTATTCATAAATAATATTACAGAATCACAATATCGATAACCCCGCTTCTCCTGGAAAGAGGGGCTTTCTAATAAGGATTTCTCCTTATTGGTGCGCAATTAGGTGACCAAACCTCTCCTTAGACAGAACTTTCAAGACATTGCCAATAATGCTATCTAATAATATTATTCAAATAATATGAATTATTGATCTGATAATGAAAAATACCGTGTAGTAACAATTATTGAAACAACAATAATATAAAATATCAACGTAGCAATTATTGAATCAATGGAATAAAATATTGAATAAGAATTATCGTAACAATTATCGAGTAGTGCCTTCACGTAAGAATCAATAATTGGTGCAATACTGCAATATTCATCGTGTTTTTAACCAATGAAAGTATTTCAACAAGATAATCTGTAATAACTACGGCTGTTATTTATAAACAACTTATACTTGTCGCTTTCTTCATCCAATCGTTTTCGATTATGGGGCCCACACAAGGTCGCTACCGTCAGTAAATTTAATATTCCCAAACAAAGAAGAATATTCCACGACCAAAACGAATATTCCCCGACAACAATAAATATTTTATAACCACTTGCTTATTTAAAATATTTAAGCATTTTACCCATAACTAACCACATTAATCAAATCAACCCTTACTATTTCAAAATAATAAATAGAGGAAATTCAATTTCATTTATAATAAGTTGGGGTCTTACAAATGTAATCCACGTAGATGCATCATTTCCACAATTTAATAAAGAATGAATATGAAGGATCATTCACCATGCATGCGGTAATCCATATGATGTGTTATTCCAACAGTAATAATAAAGAATGGAATAATGTAAGAATTCACCATGCATGCGATAGATCGCACGAGATAGGTTATTTCAATGTAATAATAAAGAATGGAACTAGGTCATGCGTAATCCACACGACGGGATATTCCAATAGAATAATAAAGAATGGAACCAGTCATGCATAATCCGTGACAGATGGGATATTCCAACGTAATAATAAAGAATGGAATAACAATGTAATTCACCAGGCATGTGATAGATCACATGAGATAGGTTATTCCAATGTAATAATAAAGAATGGAATAACGTAAGAATTTTACCATGTATCTTTGTATTGCATGGATAGTTTATTCCAACATAATAATAAAGAATGGAATAACAACCTTACAAGAATTGAAAGAAAATAACTCTCTTCATGAATACAAAAGAAATAATACCCTTAGAGAATTGAAAGAAAATAATTCTCTTCATGAATACGAAAGAAATAATACCCTTACCTCAAAAAGAAGATCGGATACCTGAAATAGTGAAGTAGCGGACTTCTCTTCTTCTTTCTCTATAATAATTGCTCTATAACTTTAGTGAATTGGTGAAAATGAAGGAAGAATGAGCTTCTATTTATAGGAAAATATAGTTTCGATAATTGCACATTTGGGGCTCGAAATATTACAGTATAATACCATTATCTTTTCCTTCATTTCTAATTTAGTCACGCAAGTATTATCAAACTTGCACCACCTCCCCTAATAGTAAATCACGTGAATCAATAGTAAATCATGTGACTCAATAGTTCTAAACATGTGAAAAAATTAATTATAGTATAGTACCTTCATCTATATCTTCATTTTTAATTTAGTCATGCAAGTATTACCAATCTTGCACCAACTCCCCTAATAGTAAATCATGTGAATCATAGTATACACATGTGAACATATAGTTATAAGCATGTGAATTAATACCAATTAATTGATTATTTATCCGATTAATTACCCGATTGGTCAATATAACCTCCAGACATCAATTATTATCGAAATAAATGTCGATTTTCACTACAACTAATAATCCCAACATAATGGAACTATCAATTTCATCTTTTATCAACACGAACTTATTCATCATTAATATTATAACTCACAATTTTTAACAACTGTGTCGCTCCTCAGAAAGAGGGGCTTTCCGATAAGGATTTCTCCTTATCATGCCGCAATTGATTAGATTATCTAACCTCTCCTCGATGTAACTTCTAGACATTGTTAATATTGCAAATAATAATATGAATAACTTTGTCATCTCAATTATTGATTTAATAATGTAACATATTATACGATGATAATCTTTGTGACAAAGAATTGAATAAATAATATGAGATATATGATGCAACAATTACTGTAGCAATAATTGAGTATAACTGAGTGAGTTTCTTACGTAAGCATCAATAATCAATATCGTGTGTTACTATGCAACCACGTGTATTCATCGTACTTTTTACTACCGGGTATTTTATGACAACTTGCTTACTTTGAAAAATTTCAAATATCACCCATAACTTTAAACTTTTATCAATTTAACTATTTACCAAAATAGAAAAATTTAATACTTTTATTTCATAAAATTCGGATCTCACAACCGGTATTATCATTTTGCTTACGCACGCTTCTCTCTTGGTTAGGTGACTCATTATCGCACTCCAATAATCGAGCCCTATTCACAACATCTGAATACAAGCAAAGTTTGTGAGAAATGAGGTATTGATGTATCTCAGGTTTCAAACCTCTTAGAAACATCCGCGTCATTCTCTCCTCATTATCAACCAAGTGGGACGCAAACCGGGATAACTCGACAAACTTAGCTTCGTACTGCGACACAGTCATATTGTTTTGTTCCAGCTTGATGAACTCTACCTCCTTCATGTAACGAATACTTTCGGGAAAATACTTGTCGTTGAACAGTTCTTGAAAGTTCTCCAGAGACATCTTCAGTGCGGCAGGTTGAGTATGCTTTATAGATTTCCACCAGTAATTTGCCTCTCCTCACAACATAAAGGTGGCAAAGGAAACCTTTTGCTCCTCGGAGCATCCCAAGACTTCAAATATCTTGGTGATCCGCTTTATCCACGCCTCCGCCTTTAAGCTGCTTCCGCTTTCCCCAAAACTCGATGGTCCCAGCCCTCGAATTGCTTAGTGGTGACCATCCGTGAGTTGCCGAGTTTCCACCGCATTTTGAACAGAGCTGCTTCTCACCGATGTTGCATGAATTGCATAAAGTCTCCGAACATCCCATCGCTCATCATTTGACGGTGTTGTTGTTTACCCGAGGATTATTGTCTTCCCAGTTGTACATTATCCTGGTATTGACGGCCAGTGACTCAACGGTCTCATGTGCTTCATTGCTGATCTCAACATTTTCATATGCCATTTTCAAACACTGCCACAAAACAAGGGTTAATTGATATGCCACATATTATCCCTATATTCTGACCTACCAATTAAATAACAAATAAACTTAGATAGGTCATACTAGCGAAGGAATTCCCCGTCTCTCCCCTCCTAGTTCTAGTCTCAAATCTTAGCCAGGGATCATATCCCTAAGTTCTGATACCAACTGTGACGACCCCAAAATAGATATACATCACCCATTCTGAGTCGCCAAATACATAGTACAAAATTGAAATACAACTTAATTATACAACTGTCGTGTAAAATATGACAAAACATAAGCTGAGAGTTTTAACACGAATATTGTCTTCTAGATAATATCCAAACTCAAATTCAATATCATTACAATTATTATCACACTATTTCACAGAATAGTAAGGACTATTAATTCACATTCTCGGACCATCACTCCGTTCCCCGGCTAGTCCCAGCTATGTTCTCATTTCTCGAAGAGAACAATGAAAGCAAAACGGCGAGGTCAACTAGCCTAGTAAGAAATATTATGACTAAGATAATGCAGAAGAAATTATCGTTAGCCTTCAACAGTGTTAAACTGATAAAATACATTAGACATCAAGTTTAACTGCAGTGGAACAAGCAATCCATTAGAAGAGTCAAGTAGAGCATGATATCTACTATCTTCTATGATTAAAAAAGTTTATCATAAATTTTATCGACGACACTCAACTTAATAAATAATCCACATCATCGAATCATCCCTGCACTACGGCCAAGGATATTCATTAGTATCACGACCACGAATTATCCATGCACTACGGGCCAACGATTATCGTGTTTTCACCAATGGTCATGATCATGCCAACAACTGTCCATCAATGCACTAATTCGAATGAGGACTTTTATCACATCATTTGTAACATTACTACCATGATTATACCGAATAATCCTCGGTCATAATTTTAAGACCGCGAATTTTATGAAATGAAAGTATTCAATTTTATTACAATTATTATTTTATTTCGTAAATGGTTAAATTGATAAAAGGTTAAAGTTAAGGATGACATGTGAATTTTTTTTTGCAAAGTAAGCAAGTTGTTATAAAATATTCGTTTGGTCGGGGAAAATTCTTTTTGCCGGGGAATATTTGTACGACGACACAATCATTGGTGGACCCCACAACGGAAGTATTGTCGTAGTTAGAAAATGACAGAATTATCTTTTATTAAAAATATCGGCAAGTGTTACCGTTAAAACTGGTAATTAAACAGATAAATGAGAAATTAATTGCTATTAATTCATATGCTTATAACTATGTGTTCACATGTGTGTACTATTGATTCACATGATTTACTATTAGGGGAGTTGGTGCAAGATTGATAATACTTGCATGACTAAATTAAAAATAGAGGTATAGTTGATGGTACTATACCGTAATTAGTTTTTTTTCACATGATTATACTATTGAGTCACATGAATGAACTATTAATTCACATGATTTACTATTAGGGGAGGTGGTGCAAGTTTGATAATACTTGCATGACTAAATTAAAATAAAGAAAAGAGGGAGGTATTATAATTGTAATATTTTGAGCCCCAAAATATGCAATTATTGAAACTATATTTTCCTATAAATAAGCTCATTCTTCCTTCATTTCTCACCAATTCACTAAGTTTCACAAGAGCAATTATTATAAAGAGAAATTATAGAGAAAGAAGAAGATCACTCTGCTACCTCACTATTCCAGTATCCAGTTTCTTCTAAGGTAAGGGGTATTATTTCTTTCAGATTTATGAAGAGAGTTATTTCTTTCAATATTCGTAAGGGTTGTTATACCATTCTTTATTATTCTATTGGAATAACCCATACATGCGATCTATCGCGCGTGCGTGGTGAATTCTTCTGTTTTTCCATTCTTTATTATTCGCTTGGAATAATCTATCCGTCAAGGGTCTATCGTGACACCGTGAATTCTTACATTATTCCATTCTTTACTACTCGTTAGAATAACTTTATCGCGCGGTTATCGCATGCTCGGTGAATTCTTCGTTATTCCATTCTTTATTATTCTTGGAATAACCTATCTCTATGATCTATCGTAGGCACGGTGAATTCTTCGTTATTCCATTCTTTATTATTTTGTTGGAATAACTTTGCCTTTTACTGATGTCTCATCGCATGTCCGGTGAATTCTTCTCATTATTCCATTCTTTATTATTCTGTTGGAATAACTTGTCATCATGATCTATCGTATGCCCGGTGAATTCTTCTATTATTCCATTCTTTATTATTCTGTTGAATAACTCGCCTATCTTGATCCGCCGCATGCATAGTGAATTCTTCCTCATTATTCCATTCTTTATTATTCATTGAATAACCTCTACATGTGGATTATCGATGCATGGTGAATGATCCTTCGTATTCATTCTTTATTAAATTGTGGAAATGATCTGCCTATTGATTACCGCACGTATGCGAAAAATCCATTTGTAGTTTCATATATTCTATTATACTCGGTTGGTTAAAGTTTTGCTACTATACTCCATGAAATTAGTAGAATATCCCCGGATATTTGCGCTTCATCCAAAGATTTTTAATGGAAATATTCTTTTGAGCATTCTTGAATTTTACTCCACAAAGCAAATCATGTTGAAAATTTGACGTTATTGATTTACGGATAAATTAAATTATTAAATCTTTAAAATTTATCCTTGAACTTGTTTTATTGAATTATTATGTCATTGTCATCATCCTCATGCTTATATTATGATGAAAGTCATCTTTGGCTTACGTGCATGTGATGGACTTGGTATGATTATGACCGAGGGTGATTATTCTTATAATCACACCGTAATGTGACGAATGACGTGGTGAAAGTCCTCATTGGTCTCAGAGTTCATCAATGGGCGGTTGTTGGTATGATTATGACCGAGATTATTTGGTATAATCATAACCATTGATGATTACATGAATATCCTTGGCCGTGATATAGGATGATTCAATTTTATTTATTGTCGAGTCTCAAATGATAAAGTTGATGAAAAACTTTTAAATCATAGAAGATAGTAGATTTTATGCTCTACTCACTCTTCTAATGGATTGTTTATTCTCACGCAGATTGTTGATCTAAAACTTGTTGTCATTATATTCTATCGGTTGTTATACTATCGACTTGCTAAGGATAATTTATTACGCATTATCTTAGTCATAATATTTCTTCGGGCTAGTTGAGCTCACCCTTTCTTTTCACCGTTCTCTTCAGAAATGAGAATATTCTTTGGGGACGAGTCGCGGAATGGATTGACGGTCCAGATGGTTGTTTTAGTAGTTCTCACTATTCTATAAAATAGTGTGACAATAAATGTAATGAGGACTCCATTTGATTTTGAATACTGTCTAGATGACAATATTCGTATTGAAACTCTTAGTTTATGTTTTGTCGTATATTACACGACTGTTGTATAATTAAGTTGTATTTGAATTTTGTACCATGTATTTGGCGACTCAAGATGGGTGATGTATACCTATTTTGGGGGTGTCACACTTGGTATCAAAGGTTAGGGATATGATCCCTGGCTGAGATGTGAGACAAGAACTTGGAGGGGAGAGACGGGGAATTCCTTCGCTAGTATGACCTACCTAAGTTTATTTGGTATTTAATTGGTCGGTCAGAGTATAGAGATAATATGTGATATGTTAATTAACCCTTGTTTTGTGGCAGTATTTGAAAATGACTTCCAAAAATGTTGAGATAAGCAATGAAGCACATGAGACCGTTAAGTCAGCAACGATCAATACTCAGGATAATGTGCAACTGGAAGACAATAATCCTCAGGTAAACAATAACACCGATGAAATGGCGAACGATGGGATGTTCAGAGGCTTTATGCAATTCATGCAACCTCGGGCGAGAGCGAATCCTGTTCAAAATGAAGGAGGAAACATTGGCAACTCTCAGATGGTCACCGCTAAGCAGTTCAAGGAGCTGGTGTAAAATCCCAAATTTTTCGAATAAAGATTTACTTTTCTCGAAATATTTTTTTAATATTATGGTGTGAATTTGAGATATTGTTATAGTTATGGGTAGTATTTATAAATTTTGCAAAGTATACAAGTTGTTATATAATATTCGATTGGTCGGGGAATATTCGTTTTAACAGAGAATATTCGTACGACGGCACAATCATTGGTGGACCCCACAACGGAATTGTTGTTGGATTGAGAAAATAACAAAAATATTTTTATGAAAATAACGGCGGAAGTTTTATCATTAATACTGTTGAACTACTCGGTAGTAAAAGTACAGTAATACGTATGGTTGCATAGTAGCACACGGTATTGATTATTGATGCTTACTTGATGCTTACATGAGAAGTCACTCAGTTTTGTTCAATTATTGCTTCAGTAATTGTTGCATAATATCTCACGTTAATTGATTCAATTATTGTCGATATTTTATATATTATTAAATCAATAATTGAGATGATGAGTTATTAATATTATTATTTGCAATATTAACAATGTCTGTAAGTTCTCGCCAATGAGAGGTTTGGTCACCTAATTGCGCGCTAACAGGAGAAATCCTTATTGAAAGCCCCTCTTCCTTCGGGAACGACACAGTTCCGATTAATAGTGTGAATTATAATAATGATGATGAAGTTTTATTTTATTAGTATTATTAATGTAATAAAATGAAAAGCTTTTTATATAAAATGTAATACTTTTATAAAGTTATTCGTTTTATTAGACTATAAATAGAACATATTATATTCTATTATGTATGTGTTTTGCATAGTAAAATTTTTTATATAAAGAAGAATACTTTTATAAAGTTATTTATTTTATTAGACAATAATTAGAATATATTATATTTTATTATGCATAGTGTTTGCATAGTGCCTCGTATAGTGTTTGCATAGTAAAATTCTTTTTATATAAAACAAAATACTTTTATAAAGTTATTCGTTTAATTATATTATAAATAGAATATATTATATTATATTTAAAAGATTTTGTTTTATTAGAATATTTTATTGTAAACCAATCTGGATCGTCCGTTTAAAAGTAAATCATTCTGGACCGTTCATGGATTAGTTATTATTCAATCCATTCTCCTTATTATTCATTCCTTCAATATTTCTTACGAATTCACTGAAACTCTAGAGAGAGAAACTATAGAGAGAAAGAAGAAAAGTATTCTGCTACTTCACTACTCCTATATCCAGTTTTCTTCTAAGGTAAGGGATATTATTTGTTGTACTTGTAAGGGATATTATTTCTTTCGTATTCATGAAGAGAACTTCATTATTCCATTCTTTATTATTATGTTGGAATAACCTATCTATGCTGGTACCGTATACATGGTGAAATTCTTCATTATTCCATTCTTTATTATTATGTTGAATAACTTTGCTTTATCTGCACCGCATACATGGTAAAATTCTTCATTATTCCATTCTTTATCATTCTCATTGGAATATCCCGCTTGGTCCAGTATTACATTTGACCGGTTCCATTAATTATTAGTCTATTGGAATAAAAGTCGCTACATGCGATTATCGCATGCATGGTGATTTCTGTTGTTATTCCATTCTTTATTATTCATTGGAATATCCTCACAGCGGTCATAATTTACCGACCGGTTCCGTTATTTATTATTCTCATTGGAATATCCACGTACGTGCGCTTACGCACGACCGGGTTTCGTTATTTATTATTCTCATTGAATAACTCGTCTGCATGCGCCTATCGCATGCCCGGTGATTTCTTTTGTTATTCCATTCTTTATTATACTCAAATTGGTTAAAGTTTTGACTTCTATACTCCATGAAATTAGTGGAATATCCTAGATATTTGCGCTTCATCCAAAGATCTTTTCATGGAAATATTCTTCTGAGCATTCTTGAATTTTACTCTACAAAGAAGTATCATGTTGACAATTTGGAAGTTATTAGTTCCTGGATAAATTAATTCTTGAACTTGTTTTATTAAATTCTTATATCATTGTCATCATCCTCATGTTTATATTATGTTGAAAGTCATCTGTGGCCTGTAGTGCATAGATGGACTTGGTATGATTATGACCAGGGATTAATCGGTATAATCATGACCGTAATGTTACAAATGATGTGGTAAAAGTTCTCATTGGCCCGTAGTGCATTGATGGACAGTTGTTGGCATGATCATGACTATTTATGAATACACGAATATCCTTGGCCCGTAGTGCATGGATAATTTGTGGTTGTGATACTAATGAATATCCTTTCTTGTAGTGCAAGGATGATGTGGATTATTTATTGTCGAGTCCCAATATAAAAGTGATGAAAACCTTTTAAATCATAAAAGATAGTAGATTTTATTCTCTACTTGACTCTTTTAATGGATTGCTTGTTCACCGCAGCTTAAACTTGATGTTTGTTATATTGTATCGCTTTAACACTTTGTTGAAGGCTAACGATAATTTATTCTCGTATTATCTTAGTCATTATATTTCTTCATCGGGCTAGTTGAGCTCACCCTTTTACTTTCATTGTTCTCTTGAGGAAATGAGAACGTGGCGGGGACTAGTCGTGGAACGAGGTGACCGGTCGTATAATAGCATTAGTAGTCCTCACTATTCTACGTTAAATAGTGTGATAATAAATGTAATGAGGACTCAATTGAGTGTGGATATTGTCTAGATGAAAATATTTGTATTAAAACTCACAACATATGTTTTGTTAGTATTATTTACACACGATTTGTTGTATAATTAAGTTGTATTTGAATTTTGTACCATGTATTTGGCGACTCAAGATAGTGATGTATACCTATTTTGGGGGCGCCATGTTGGGACCATGGGAGTTTTTAGGAAAGCGAAACCACTTAAGGCGAGACGTGGTTAAAGCAGATCACCAAGATATTTGATGTCTTGGGATGCTCCAAGGAGCAAAGGTTCCCTTTGCCACCTTTATGTTATGCGTGAAGAGGCGATTCATGGTGGGAATCAGAAATGTACCCACTGGCGCTTTCAAGATGTCTTGGTCGAAGTTCCAAGGGTTGTTCAACGACAAGTACTTTCCTGAAAGTATTAGTCACATGAAGGAGGTGGAGTTTATCAAGTTGGAGCAAAATAATATGACCGTGTCGCAATACGAGGCATAATTTACGGAGTTATCCCTGTTTGCATCCCATTTGGTCGATAATGAGGAGCGAATGACGCGAATGTTTCTAAGAGGTTTGAAACCCAATATACGTTAATACCTCATTTCTCACAAACTTTGTTTATATTCAGATGTAGTGAATATGGCTCAGTTATTGGAGCGCGATAATGAGCCAGCCCAACGAAAGGATAACGAGCAACAACACGATAATCATCGTACCAGTGGCAACGGCCATCAGAACAATGATAACCATCGTGGGGGAAATTATCATGCCAAGAATGGTAACCACTTCGGTGGTAATCATGACCAAAGTAATAGGAGTGGAAATTTCAAGAAGAAAAGGTTCAACAACGATGGAAAGACAAAGAAAGACCAACACCCCGCTTTTCATGGAAGGAGAACGACCACCAATTGTATGCTTCAAATGCGAGGGGAGGGACATATCAGTCCAAACTGCGTGATGCAATCCAAAGCATATTACAATTGTGGAAAAGAAGGTCACCTAGCCCGATTTTGTCGTGCACCAAAGTCAAGTCCAAATTGGGGCGGTAGCACCAAAAGGATCTGAACAAAACAAAGTCGGTGGTTTCAGGAAGAACGTTTTTCGTGACTTCTCAAAAAGCGAGTAACCCGAGCGAAGTTAGCATGGGTTAGTTAATTATAAATTCTTACGAAGTCTATACCTTATTAGATACCAGTTCTACCCATTATTTTATCTCTCTTGCTTGCGCTCAACATTTAAATTTGACCCCAAAGAAGTTAGACTTTGACTTATTGGTTGAAACTTCGTTAGTAGAAACCTTCGTTACCTCCACTATTTATAAGTCTTGTTTGATTCAAATCGATACCCTCACGTTACCTGTCTATCTTATCTCTTTGAAAATACTGGCCTTTGATGCGATTATAGGAATCGATTGCTTAACTACTCATCATGCTTTTCGTAAGGTTGTTAGCTTTCATATTCCTAACAAACTCATTATGCGAATTCAATGACCAAACCACTAAAGTCAATCACTATCATATCAAGCCATAAGTAAGAGCCCCGAGCCTTTCATTTGGTGACTTCCAAGTCTTGGAATACACCGCCGTAATATCCATAGGGGACGTCGTGAATAACGGTGGCAAGTTGATAGATATCAATGTGATGTACTATCCAAGTCTTGGATGAGAGTCATAACTTTGAATGATATTTCTATCGTTAATAAATTTCCTGACATATTCTTAAAGACTTCTTAGCCTACCCCTAGAGCGTGAAATCGAATTTTGTATCGACCCCAGTACAAAACCCATTTCTAAAACCCTTAAATATTTCATCAACCAAAATGAACGTATCATGCGCCAAGGACGTTGGCTTGAGCTGTTGAAGATTACGACTATACCATTCAATATCATTGTGGAAGAGCGAATGTGGTAGCTGACGCGTTGAGTAGAAGATCATATGCGTTTACGAGTGCGATGTTGTTAACACAAAAACCCATTTTGTATAACTTACAAATGATGAAGATAGAGTTAAAGACTCTAGGGACCCACGTGGTGATATCAACTATACAAGTAGAATCGACTTTAATCGATAAAGTTAAAGGTCGCTTCAAGTCATACACCCTGAGTGATGAATGTGAAGAAGAAGGTTCAAGAGGGCGTTATTCTAGAAGCAAGACTCGATGAAGAGAGGAAATCTTAACCCTCGATTTAATTGGTCCATTTGAAATCCTCGATCGAGTAGGAACTGTGGCCTATAGACTCGCTTTACCGCCAAGTATGTCGCGTGTTCATAACGTTTTTCACGTATCGATATTACGGAAATAGGTGGACGACCCGAACCACATTATTGAATTAGAACTAGATGAGATAGCAGAAGATATAACGTATGATGAGATACGTGTTAAAATCTTGGATAAGAAGGATCATATTCTACACTCAAAGGTTATACCTCAAGAGTTAGAATCTAAACAAGGTATCCTCACCTCTTCGGCATACCAGGTACGTACGTAAATTTTGAGGACGAAATTTAATAAGGAGGGGAGATTGTAAGACCCTGAATTTTATGAAATGAAAGTATTCAATTTTATTACAATTATTATTTTATTTCGTAAATGGTTAAATTGATAAAAGCTTAAAGATAAAAGTGATATGTGAAAACTTTTTTGCAAAGTAAGCAAGTTGTTATAAAATAATCGTTTGGTCGGAGAATATTCTTTTTGTTGGGGAATATTCGTACGACGACACAATCATTTGTGGACCCCACAACGGAAGTATTGTCGTAGTTAGAAAAGGACAGAATTATCTCTTATTAAAAATAACGGCAAGTGTTACCGTTAAAACTGTTGAACTACCCTTAGTAAAAAGTACAAAGAATGTCACGTGGTTGCATAGTAGCACACCGGTATTGATTATTGATGCTTACGTAAGAAGTCACTCAGTTATACTCAGTTATTGCTACAGTAATTGATGCATCATATCTCTCATATTATTGATTCAATTATTGTCATAGTATCATCTGCATAATATGTTATATTATTAAATCAATAATTGAGATGAAAAAGTTATTCATATTATTATTTGCAATATTGACAATGTCTAGAAGTTCTGTCAAAGAGAGGTTTGGTCACCTAATTGCGCGCCAATAAGGAGAAATTCTTATTGGAAAGCCCCCTCTTTCCTGGGAATAACCTGGTTGTTAAATATTGTGAGTTATAATATTAATGATGAATAAGTTTGTGTTGATTAAAGATGAAATTGATAGTTCCATTGTGTGGGAATTATTAGTGTTAGTGGAAATCGACATCTATGTCGATAATAATGGATGCCTTGCTATTAATTCACATGCTTATAACTATGTGTTCACATGTGTGTATTATTGATTCACATGATTTACTATTAGGGGAGTTGGTGCAAGATTGATAATACTTGCATGACTAAATTAAAAATGGAGGTATAGTTGATGGTACTATACTGTAATTAGTTTTTTTTCACATGATTATACTATTGAGTCACATGAATGAACTATTAATTCACATAATTTACTATTAGGGGAGGTGGTGCAAGTTTGATAATACTTGCAGGACTAAATTAAAAATGAAGAAAAAGAGGGAGGTATTATATTGTAATATTTTGAGCCCCAAAATGTGTAATTATTGAAACAATATTTTCCTATAAATAAAAGCTCATTCTTCCTTCATGTCTCACCAATTCACTAAGTCTCACAAGAGTAATTATTATAGAGAGAAATTATAGAGAGAAAGAAGAAGAGAAGTCTGCTACCTCACTATTCCAGTATCTAGTTTCTTCTAAGGTAAGGGGTATTATTTCTTTCGTATTCATGAAGAGAGTTATTTCTTTCAATATTCGTAAGGGTTGTTATACCATTCTTTATTATTACTCGTTGGAATAACTTTTGTCTATGCGATCTATCGCGTGCGTGGTGAATTCTTCATTATTCCATTTTTATTATTCTTACATTGGAATAACTTTTATGCATACATGCGATTCTATCGCATGCTGACGTGAAATTCTTCCATTATTCCATTCTTTACTATTCTATTAGAATAACTTTATCATGCGCCTTCGCATCGCATGCAGTGAATTCTTCTATTATTCCATTCTTTATTATTCGTCGTAATAACTTGTCTCACATGGACTACCGCATGCATGGTGAATTCTTCCGTTATTCCATTCTTTATTATTTTGTTGGAATAACTTTGTCTATGTGGATTACTGCATGCATGGTGAATGATCCTTCGTATTCATTCCTTATTAAATTGTGGAAATGATCTCATCTCACGGATTACCGCATGGCGGGCAAAAATCCATTCTTGATTTCATATATTCTATTATACTCAACAAGTTAAAGTTTTGGCGCTATACTCCATGAAATTAGTAGAATATCCTGGATATTTAAGCTTCATCCAAAGATTTTTTCATGGAAATATTCTTTTGAGCATTCTTGAATTTTACTCCACAAAGCAGTATCATGTTGAAAATTTGGATGTTATTGATTTCTGGATAAATTAAATTATTTAATCATTAAAATTTATCCTTGAACTTGTTTTATTGAATTATTATGTCATTGTCATCATCCTCATGCTTATATTGGGATGAAAGTCATCTTTTTTGCTTACGTGCATAGATGGACTTGGTATGATTATGACCAGATTTATTGGTATAATCATGACCGTAATGTGACGAATGACGTGGTGAAAGTCCTCATTGGCACCGTAGTTCATTGATGGATGAGTTGTTGGTATGATTATGACCAGAGATTATTTGGTATAATCATAACCATTGATGATTACATGAATATCCTTGGTCGTGATGCAAGGATGATTCAATGTTATTTATTGTCGAGTCTCAAATGATAAAGTTGATGAAAAACTTTTAAATCATAGAAGATAGTAGATTTTATGCTCTACTTGACTCTTCTAATGGATTGCTTATTCAACCGCGCAATTGTTGATCTAAAACTTGTTGTCTATTATATTCTATCGGTTGTTATATTTGTTGAAGGCTAAAGATAATTTATTCTGCATTATCTTAGTCATAATATTTCTTACTAGGCTAGTTGAGCTCACCCTTTCTTTCACTGTTCTATTCACGAAATGAGAATATAGCTGGGACAAGTCGGGGAACAGATTGATGGTCCAGATGGTTGTTTTAGTTGTCCTCACTATTCTATAAAATAGTGTGACAATAAATGTAATGAGGACTCCATTTGAGTTTGAATACTGTCTAGATGACAATATTCGTATTGAAACTGTAAGACCCCAACTTATTATAAATAAAATTGAATTTTCTCTATTCATTATTCTAAATTAATAAGGTGTTAATTTGATATAATGCTTTTGTTATGGGTGAAATGTGCAAATTTTACAAAATAAGCAAGTGGTTATAAAATATTCATTATTATTTGGGGAATATTCGTTTGGACGTGGAATATTCTTGTTATCGGGAATATTAAATACGGCCGCAGCCATTCAATGGGCCCATAACGAAATAAGCGTCGGATGAAGAAAATTACAAAGTTTGAGTTTTTATAAATAACTGGCGTAATTGTTACCATTAACAACATTAGAATACCTAGTGGTTAAATTACGATGTCGTATGGTTGCATTGCATACGGTATTGCATTGAGATTGTTGAATTATTGATTCGTGCGTGAGAGAAGGCTACTTTCAATAATTATTACGATGAATTCTTGCTCAATATTTTATTTTATTGATTCAATAATTCTTTGCGTTGATATTTTATATTATTGTTGTTTCAATAATTGTCATTTACACGATATTTCCATTATCGGATCAATAATTCATATTATTTGAATAATATTATTAGATAGCATTATTGGCAATGTCTAGAAATTTCTGTCAAGGAGAGGTTTGGTCACCTAATTGTGCGCCAGTAAGGAGAAATCGTTATTGGAAAGCCCTCTCTTTCCTTGAAATTGTCTGGTTGTCATAATTGTGATTCTGTAATATTATTTGTGAATAATTAATTATTGATTTATATGATAAGAAAATATTTATTTGATGTAGATATAAATGATGGATTTATTTATGTGGTTATAAATAGAGGAATTAATGTTGAGGTATTTTATCAGAATTTTGTCGGATTGGAGGTATTAAAATATCAAACTAGTGTTCTTGAGATATATTACGTGAGTTATAATTTTTGATCCGACCGTTGGATCGTTGTGATTTTTGGATATGTTATACATATATAAGTTGAGTATATGTCCACAAATTTTGAACCGTTAAAAATAAACGTATGATTTGTTATGAATTTTAAGAGGTGACTGGTTCAGAAATTGTTGAAGTATCCAAATTTATCATTTTGGTTGAAAATTCTAGAATTGGTGGGCCCCACTTTTGGTTGGTGAAAATGTGCTCAAATTGAATTTCAAATGTGGTGGGTGGCAATAGTAAGAGTAAAAGCCATCGTGTAGAAGGTCAAGTCTCGCTTTGCGTGCTAACATTTTCCTATAAATAGAGGGTTAAGTTAGAATTGAAAATCATACCAAAAAACAAAGTTTTCTCTCTTTCTCTCTCTATATTATCGGTATTTTGTGAGTTTTTGGATTCTTTGAGAGTTCTTTATTCGAGTTAAAGAAGATTCATTCAACATCACTTGAGCCTTTCATTCTAAGTCTTGCTTCTTTGAGGTAAGGGATGTTATTTTCTTCTTAAATGATATTATTTTCTTCAATATCATTATGCCAAAAATATTGGTTTGAACTTTTTAATCAAATTTAGAACTTTTTGTGTCGGGGTTACTATTCACGATACGACACTTATTCACTTATACAACACTATTCAAAAAAATAAAATTTTTCTTTTGTCCAAGATGTCTATTATGGTTACTATCTTTGATTGTATCCATGTTTTGATCTTTATTTTTGAATTACCTTCAAAATTGGTTATTATGAAGTATTAGTGATCTTTGATAAACTGTAACACGAATCCCTATTATTTGTCCTTCTGTCTCATTAGATTCGTTCTCTAAAATGTTTTCATCATCCTCACCCTTAATGATGATATTATTGAATATCTTTGGCTGTAGTGCAAAGATGAATGATTAATCGATGAATATCTTTGGCCCGTGAGCAAAGATGAGCAGTGTTGAGATGAACATGACCAACTAGTGATACAAATGAATATCTTTGGCTGTGGTGAAAAGATGAATATTCGATTAAAGATATATATTGATTGTTGTTACATGGATAAAATATTGATGATGGACTTTTAAATCTTAGAAGATAGTAGAACTTTCTTCTCTACTTGACTCTTCTAATGGATTATTGTTTCACTGCAGCTTTTGATATAAAACTTATTATACATTATGTTTTATCGATTTTTCCATGTTGAAGACTAATGATAATTTGTTGTATATTATCTTAGTCATAATATGTGAGACCCCAGTTTTATCAATAAAAAGATTTAAATTTTGTAAAATAATTTTTAAAATTATGGTGTGAATTTGAGATAATATTATAGTTGTGGGTAGTATTTATAAATTTTGCAAAGTATGCAAGTGGTTATATTATATTCGATTGGTGGGGAATATTCGGTTTAGCGGGAATATTAAATACAATGGCTCAATCATTGGTGGACCTACAATGTAATTATTGTCCGGATTGAGAAAACGACAAAATATTTTATTGAAATAACGACGGAAGATTTACCATTGATCTTTGTTGAACTACTTTGTAGTAAAAGTACGATGTCTGGTGGTTGCATAGTAGCACTGCGGTATTGATTATCGATGCTTATGTGAGAAGTCACTCGGTTTGATTCCATTATTGTCGATTAATAATATGAATTATTATAAGCGATAATGACGTTTTGTTTTATTCAGTATTATTAACGTAATAAAACATAAACATCTTTTATATAAAATGAATACTTTATTAAAGTTATTCTATAAATAGAATATATTATATTTTATTATAAATAGTGTTGCATAGTGTTTTTGCATAGTGTTTTGCATAGTGTTGCATAGTGTTTGCATAGTAAAATGTTTTATATAAATAGAATATATTATATTTTATTTAAAAGATTTTGCTTTAAATATGGACCGTCGATTAAAGTAAATCAATCTGGACCGTTCATGGATTAATTACTATGCATTCTATTTTCCTATAAATAGAAGCTCATTCCTTCATTATTTTCTTACAATTCACTGAAACTCTAGAGAGAAGAAACTATAGAGAAAAGAAGAAAAGTATTACTACTACTTCACTTTGCCAATATTCAGCTTCTTCTTAGGTAGGAATATTATTTGTTGTACCCTTAAGGGTGTTATTCTTTCTTATTCATGAAGAGAACTTCATTATTCCATTCATTATTATTACATTGGAATAACTTTGTAAAAGTGGCATACCCTATACATAACTTTGTGTCGCGACAATACCCTATACTTGGTGAAATCCTTATATTATTCCATTCTTATTTATTCATTGGAATAACTCATCATGCTTAATCCCCTATACTTGGTGATCTTCTTATTATTTCCATTCTTTATTATTCATTGGAATATCCATGCGTATGTGTTTTACAATCACACAGGTTCAATTGTTTATTATTCCGCATTTATTATTACATTGGAATATCCTGCGTCTGTGTTTTACACCGGACTGGTTCCATTGTTTATTATTCAAAGATTTATTATTACATTTGGATCATCTTGTCGGTGTGAATTTCACGACTAGTTCCGTTATTATTATTACATTGGAATAACTTTGTTTATCTGGCACCGCATGCATGGTGATTTCTTTTGTTATTCCATTCTTTATTATACCCAGTTGGTTAAAACTTTGACTTCTATACTCCATGAAATTAGTAGAATATCTTTGATATTTGCGTTTCATCCAGTATCTTTTCATGAAAATATTCTTCTGATCATTCTTGAATTTTACTCTAAAAACAAATATCATGTTGACAATTTGACGTTAATAATTCTGGATAAATTAATTCTTGAACTTGTTTTATTGAATTCTTATATCATTGTCATCATCCTCATGTTTATATTATGTTGAAAGTTATCTTTGGCTTACGTGCATAGATGAACTTAGTATGATTATGACTGTGGTTCATTCTTATAATCATGGCTTGATATAAATGATGTGACAAAAGTCCTCGATTGGCTGTAATGCGGTGATGGATAGTTTTTGGTATGATTATGACCGAGGGTGATTCTATATAGTCATGACCATTGATAATTTGATGAAAATCCTTGTGGTGATACGGGAATGATTAGATATTGTGGTTTATTCATTAAAATCGAGTCTTAGTGATAAAAATTTATGAAAACCTTTTAAAACCTAAAAGATAGTAGACTTTATTTTCTACTTGACTCTTTTAAAGGATTGTATATTCAGCTGCAGATTAAACCGGTTGTCTATTATATTTTATCGGTTTAACATTGTTGAAGGCTAATGATAATTTATTACGCATTATCTTAGTCATAATATTTCTTCTTGGGCTAGTTGAGCTCACCCTTTCTTTCAACATTGTTCTCTTGAGTGAAATGAGAATATAGGCCGGACTTGAGTCGGGGAACGGAGTAATGGTCCGAGAGGATAGCATTACTAGTCCTCACTATTCCAGCGAATAGTGTGATAATAGTTGTAATGAGGACTCCTTTTGAGTTTGTATAATATCTAGTAGACAATATTTGTATTCAAACTCACGGTTTATGTAAATATTGTACACGCAGTTATATTAATAAGTTGTATTTGAATTTATGTACCATATAAGTGGCGACCCAAGATGGGTGACGATACCTAATTTTGGGGCGTCACGGTTGGTATCGAGCTTAGGATATGATCCCCAGCTAAGATGTGAGATAAGAACTAGGAGGGAGAGCGGGAAATTCTTTTTCGCTAGTATGACCTACCTAAATTTATTTGGTATTTAATTGGTGGTGTTGAGTATAGGGATAATATGTGATATGTTAATTAACCCTTGTTTTGTGACGGTGTTTGAGAATGACATCCGAAAATCTTTGAGATAAGCAATTAAGCACATGAGAGTGTTGATTCAAATTTCAAACAAAAGGTAACGACCAACAACACGATAATAATCATCTTTGGTGGCAACGGCTATCGAACAATGATAACCATCGTGGGGAAATTATCATGCTAAGAATGGTAACCACTTGGTGGTAATCATGGCAAAGATAATAGAAGTGGAAATTGCAAGAAAAGAAGGTCATTTAGCTCAATTTTGTTGTGCACCAAAGTCAAGTCTAGCTAGAACGGTAGCACCAAAGGTGGATATGGACAAAACAAAGTCGTTGGTTTTAGGAAGTGCATTTTTCATGACTTCTCAAAAAGCGAGTAAACCGAACGAAGTTAGCACGGGTTAGTTAATTATAAATTCTTGCGAAGTCTATACCTTATAAGATACCGGTTCTACCCATTATTTTATCTCTCTTGCTTTGCGTTCAACGTTTAAATTTGACTCGAGAGAAATTGGACTTTGATTTATCTGTTTAAACTTAGTTGGGAGAAACCTTCGTTACCTCTCACATTTATAAATCTTGTTGATTCAAATCGACACTTTCACGTTACTTCGTCAATCTTATCTCTTTGAAAATACTTGCCTTTGATTTTAGGAATCAATTGGTTAACTACTCATCATGCTTTTTAGTAAGGTTGTTAGATTTTATATTTCTAACAACCCCATATACTCTAATTCAAAGTAACCAAACCCTAAAGTTAATCATTGTCATATCAAGCCATAAGTAAAGAGCCCCGAACCTTTCGTTGTTGACTTCCTTGTGTGGAATGCACCGCCGGACTTTCTGTGGCGACATCGTGAATGAAGATGGCAAGTTTATAGGTATCATTGTGAGGTGCTATCTAGGTTAAGGGATAGAAGTCACAGTTGGTATCAATGTTACGTACTATCCAAGTCTTGGAGGAGAGTCACAGTTTTGAATGATATTTCTATTATTAATAAATTTCTAGCGTATTCTTGAAGACTTCTAACCTACCCTAGAACGTGAAATCGAATTTTGTATTGACCCCGAAAGACAAAAACCCATTTCTTAAGCCCTCAAATATTTCTTCAACTAAAAGGATCATTTTACGAGGGATTATGATGAAAGTCATAATAAAAGCATTGGACTAATGAAAATCATGGGTATATGAAGTATTAGTAAGTGTTATGATGAGTTATGTTGGTTATTATGTGAAAACATGAAAGTTTCTTAGAAATCACAAAGAGTTGAAAATCGATTTTGGTGAAAAGCGTAACACGAAATTCAATTGACCATATCTCCTATTATATTTTGAATTTTTGAGTGTGGTCAAGTCCTAGAGTTAGATCTATGAGTTACCTAACTAATCCAAGTGGAATTACTGGAAAAGGTGTTGTAGATTTTTGTGTGGACTGATTTTAGCAAAGGAGTGCAAAGCTGCAAAAACCAAAAAAAAGCTGCTGCCATGATTTTAGAGGGGCTGTTTCGGCCACTTAAATTATCAGAAAAATTCTGGCCTTTTGGGACATGAAAGTATATGGTATAAAGTACCTCCTGTCCAAAAATGAGCTCATTCTGACTTAAAATGAGCAAGTTATGACTATTTCAATATTTAGGTTTTTCAAAATGACGCTATATAACCTGAGTTCTACAATTCCGATGACCATGAAATTTAAACTGGAGGCTCACATTAACATGTGTAAGGTCCTGCCAAGATTTGGGAATTTTTGGAGTTAAACTTGACATAGCAAATTTCTTAAAGAATTAATTAGAAATTGATTTTTGAAAAATAGTAAATAAATTTTAAAAATTTCGAGAAAAACATATTTTTATTATGAGACTATATTATGCTAAATCCCATAAAAGAAATATTTTTGGGACTGATTTGGTATTTTTCATGAAAATAGTTTAGTTACGAACATATGAGTTAAATATGTTATGTGAAGTAACAAAGTTGAAAATAGGATTTTAGGGCTAGAGAATCCTATATAGAGTATATGCATATTTTTTTTTTGGATTTGATAATTAGTGATGATATCTTATGAGTATGGCATTTTGAATGATTAAATGCATTATATGGTAAAGCGTAAACAATTGAGATAAATTGTTTATAAATTTAAAGAAGTGATTAAAATATTGTTATAATATTAATGATATTAGATTATGAGATTATTAAGTGATTGATAACATGGGGATATTCTTGAATCTGGATAAATTATATTATAAATGTTTAATATTTATCCTTTATCTCATTTGATTGATTCTTTATATCATTATCCTCATATTTATATTATGTTGAAAGTCATACAATGGCTCTAGTACATAGATGGACTTGGTATGATTATGACCGAGGATTGTTGGGTATAATCATAACCGTAATTGAATACACGATTATCTTTAGCCGTAGTGCATGGATAATTTGTGGTTTGATACTAATGAATACACGATTATCTTTGGTAGTAGTAGTGCATGGATAATTTGTGGTCGTGATACTAATGAATACACGATTATCTTTGGGCAGTAGTGCATGGATAATTTGTGGTCGTGATACTTAATGAAAACACAATTATCTTTGGTAGTAGTGCATGGATAATTTGTGGTCGTGATACTAATGAATACACGATTATCTTTGGTAGTAGTGCATGGATAATTTGTGGTCGTGATACTAATGAATACACGATTATCTTTGGTAGTAGTGCATGGATAATTTGTGGTCGTGATACTAATGAATACACGATTATCTTTGGTAGTAGTGCATGGATAATTTGTGGTCGTGATACTAATGAATACGATTATCTTTGGCCGTAGTGCATGGATAATTTGTGGTCGTAATACTAATGAATACCACGATTATCTTTGGCCATAGTGCATGGATAATTACGTGGTCGTGATACTAATGAATATCTTTGGCACGTAGTGCGGGGATGATGATTCGATGATATGGATTAATTATTGGGCTAAGTCTCGTGATGAAATATTAATTCATGGATGTGGTAAAAGTCATCTTTGGTACGTAGTGCATTGATAGACTTGGTATGATTATGACCAAGGATTATTCGGTATAATCATGGCGCATAATTGAAAACACGAATATCTTTGGCGATGGTGCATGATAATTAATGGTCGTGATATCTATTAAGTCAAGCGTCTCAAAGATTATTATTGGTTTCTGATTTGTATATCTTTGCTTTTGTAGTGCAAAGATGAATTGTTAATAAATATCTTTGGCTGTAGTAGTGCAAAGATGAATTGTTAATGAATATCTTTGGCCAATTGCAAAGGTGAATTTAATGTTTTCAACGATAAAGGTATTCAAGGTATCCTCACCTCTTTATCATACCAGTACGTACCCTAATTTCGAGTGAAATTCCATAAGGAGGGAGATTGTGAGACCCAGTTTTATCAATAAAGATTTAAATTTTGTCGAAATAATTTTTAAAATTATGGTGTGAATTTGAGATAATATTATAGTTGTGGGTAGTATTTATAAATTTTACAAAGTATGCAAGTGGTTATATTATATTCGATTGGTGGGGAATATTCGGTTTAGCGAGGAATATTAAATAACGGCTCAATCATTGGTGGACCCCACGAAATTATTGTCGGATTGAGAAAACGACAAAATATTTTATTAAAATAACGGCGGAAGTTTTACTGGTTGATCTTTGTTGAACTACTTTCGGTAGTAAAAATGCGATGTCGTGTGGTTGCATAAGAAAGCACCGGTATTGATTATTGAAGCTTATGTGAGAAGTCACTCAGTTTGATTCCATTATTATCGATTAATAATATGAATTATTATAAGCGATAATGACATTTTATTTTATTAGTATTATTAACGTAATAAAAGCGAAACATCTTTTATATAAAAATGAATACTTTATTAAAGTTATTACATAAATAGAATATATTATATTTTATTATGCATAGTGTTGCATAGTGTTTTGCATAGTGTTGCATAGTGTTTGCATAGTAAAATGTTTTTATATAAATAGAATATATTATATTTTATTTAAAAGATTTTGCTTTAAATATGGATGATCAGATTAAAGTAAATCAATCTGGACCGTTCATGGATTAATTACTATGCATTCTATTTTCCTATAAATAAAGCTCATTCCTTCATTATTTTCTTACGAATTCAAACTACTGAAACTACAGAGAGAAACTATAGAGAAAGAAGAAAAGTATTACGCTACTTCACTTTGATATTCATTCTTCTTGGTAGGGAATATTATTTGTTGTACCCTTAAAGGGTGTTATTCTTTCTTATTCATGAAGAGAACTTACATTATTCCATTCATTATTATTACATTGGAATAACTTTGTAAAAAGTGGCATACCTATACATAACTTTTATATCATGGCATACCTATACTTGGTGAAATCCTTATATTATTCCATTCTTATTTATTACATTGGAATAACTTTTGTATCTGCTTAATCCCCTATACTTGGTGATCTTCTTACATTATTCCATTCTTTATTATTACATTAGAATATCACATGCATGTGTTTTACAGGACACAGTTCCATTGTTTATTATTCGCATTTATTATTACATTGGAATATCCTCATGCATGTGTTTTACAGGACTGGTTCCATTGTTTATTATTCAAAGATTTATTATTCATTTGGATCATCTTGTGGCGGTGAATTTCACGACCTAGTTAGTTCCGTTATTATTACTGTTGGAATAACTTTTTATTTATCTGCAATCTGCATGCGTGGTGATTTCTTTTGTTATTCCATTCTTTATTATACCCGGTTGGTTAAAACTTGACTTCTATACTCCATGAAATTAGTAGAATATCTTTGATATTTGCGTTTCATCGATATCTTTTTCATGAAAATATTCTTCCGATCATTCTTGAATTTTACTCTACAAAACAAAGATCATGTTGACAATTTGGGCGTTAATAATTCTGGATAAATTAATTCTTGAACTTGTTTTATTGAATTCTTATATCATTGTCATCATCCTCATGTTTATATTATGTTGAAAGTTATCTTTGGCTTACGTGCATAGATGAACTTAGTATGATTATGACCGAGGTTCATTCGGTATAATCATGGCTTGATATAAATGATGTGACAAAAGTCCTCGGTGGCTTTTAGTGCGGTGATGGATAGTTTTTGGTATGATTATGACCGGGGTGATTCGGTATAGTCATGACCATTGATAATTTGATGAAAATCCTTGGCCAAGTGATACAAGGATGATTAGATATTGTGGTTTATTCATTAAACCGAGTCTTAGTGATAAAATTTATGAAAACCTTTTAAAACCTAAAAGATAGTAGACTTTATTTTCTACTTAACTCTTTTAAAGGATTGTATATTCATTGCAGATTAAACCTGGTTGTCTATTGTATTTTATCGGTTTAACATTTGTTGAAGGCTAATGATAATTTATTACGCATTATCTTAGTCATAATATTTCTTCTTTGGGCTAGTTGAGCTCACCCTTTCTTTCTTTATTCTCTTGAGAAATGAGAATATAGCATGAGACGAGTCGGGGAACGGAGTAATGGTCGAGAGGATAGCATTAGTAGTCCTCACTATTACGTAAAAATAGTGTGATAATAGTTGTAATGAGGACTCCTTTTGAGTTTGTATAATATCTAGTAGACAATATTTGTATTCAAACTTCATGATTTATGTCGTATTATACCTGACAGATTATATTAGTAAGTTGTATTTGAATTTATGTACCATATAAGTGGCGACCCAAGATGGGTGACGTATACCTAATTTTGGGGGCGTCACATAATATTCTTTACTGGGCTAGTTGAGATCACCCTTTTCCTTTTTGTTCCATTTTTTCTTCTCAGTAGGTGAGAACATAACATGATCTAGTCGGGGTACGCAGTGATGGTTCTAGAAAGATGTTTTAGTAGTCCTCACTATTTCTATAAAATAGTGTTTTAATAATTGTAATGAGGACTTATTTGAGTGTTGATATTGTCTAGAAGATAATATTTGTATTTAAACTCACAGTATGTGTTGTTGTCGTATTGTATTATTGAAGTTGTAGTTTGCTTTACATACCATGTATTTGGCGACTCGGAATGTGTGTTGTATACCTATTTTGGGGCGTCCACGGTTGGTATCAAAGCTTAGGATATGGTCTCTGGCGGAGATCGGGGAATAGAACTAGGAGGGAGAGATGAGTAAATCCTTATTTAGTGTGTCCTATCTAAGCTTATTTGTTGATCGGTCATAATATAGTGATATTATGTGATATGTTAATTTGTTTAATTAACACTTATTTTATGGCAGTATTTAAGAATGGTTGCTGAGAAAGTTAACAAGGGAGTATATGAGACTATGGAACAACCTTTAGTCACAAAACCGAGGAAAGCGTCTGACAGGAAGGCAATATTCCTCTTGTAAATAACACTACCGAGCAAACGATGAATGATGGAATGTTTAGGAGCTTTTTGCGGTTCATGCAAAAATCGAGCGAGGAGACTCGTGTACAAAATACGGTGAAAGTGATAGCAACCTTGTGATCTGTCATGTGGCGCGATTCAAGGAGTTGGGACCACCAAATTTACGGGAAAGCCGTCCGATTAAAGCGAGAAAAAGTGGGTCAAGCAAATTACAAAGATATTCGATGTCTTGGGATGCGGAGGAACATAAGGTTCCATTTGCCACCTTTATGTTAGTGGAGAGGCGATTCTTGGTGGGAATCATGAAGCGTACTGACCGACCCTTTTCAACATGTCTTGGGAAAGATTTGAAGCTGTTCAATGACAAGTACTTTCTGAAAGTATTCATCATATGAAGGAGGTAGAGTTTATTAGATTTGGAATAGAACAACATGGCGGTGTCTCGATGCGAGGAAGTTCGCGGAGTTATCGAGTTTGCACCTCATTTGGTAGAAAATGAGGAGCGTGTATGTGTGAGGATGTTTTGAGAGGTCTAAAACACGAGATTCGTCAATACCTTATCTCTCATAAATTTTCTTTATATCCAGATGTTGTCAACATGGCTCAATTATTAGAGCGAGATAATGAGTATACTCAACCGAGGGATCCTGACCGAGTTATCTGCAGGTGATAGCGATCATTGGAACGATGATAACCAGCGAGGAGGGAATAATACGGACAAAAGCGGTAACCACTCGGGTGGTAATCGTGGCCATGATAATAGAAGAGGTGAGTCTAGTGGAAATTTCAAAAAGAGGAGATTCAACAATGACGGGAAGACATCGGCAAGGCGACACCATCAGCTCATTGTTGCTAGGGGAGGAAAAGCGACCACCGGTCGTGTGTGTTATAAATCTTGAGAAGAGGACATATCATCATTAAACCCCCACAATAATCCAAGGTATGTTATAATTGTGGAATGGAGGGTCATATAGCTTTGAGAGTGTTACGTAGAAAAACCAAGTTCACCGGGATGGTGACTCAAAAGTTGTCCGGATAAGTCAAAATCAGCGGTTCTGGAAGAAGCGTTTGTCGTGGCGCCCAAAACATAAGGAACGAGCGAGGTGATCACGGGTAAGCTAATCTTGAATTCTTGCGAAGTTTATACCTTACTAGATCTGGTTTTACCCATTCTTTTATCTCTCCTACTTGTGCTCAACGTTTAAACTTAACTCTGGAGAAATTGGACTTTAACTTATCTCATTGAAACTCTAGATTAGGTGAAACCTTCGTTACATCTCTTGTTTTATAAATCTTGCTTGATCGATTTGGTATAATCACATTACACATTGATCTTAACTCTTTAAAGATACTTGCTTTTGATGTGATTTTAGGAATTGATTGGTTAACTACTCATCATGCCAAAATTAATTATTTTACGTAAGGTTGTTAGTTTTCATATTCTAACCAACTTTGTCATACAATTCAAACAACTAAACCACTAAAATCGATCCACATCATATCAAGCCATAAAGCTATTCGTTTATTAAAAAAATGGATGTCGAAGCTTTCTTAACCCATATTATGGATTTGAACAAAGGCAAATCGGATTTGAATAATATTTACATTGTTAGAGAATTTCACGATGTATTTCTGAAGAACTTCACGGTCTACCCCGAGCGTGATGTTGAATTCTTTATTAACCTTGAACAAGATACAAAACTCATTTCTAAAACCCCATATCAAATGGCTCTATTGAACTTGAGTTAAAAGTCCAACTACATGAGTTATTAGACATCGGTTTCATTCATCCTAGTACATCTCCTTGGGGTGCTCTATTTTATTAAGTAAAGAAGAAAGAGGGGGAGTATCGACTTTGTATTGACTAGGAATTGAACCATGTCACCATCGAAAATAGGTATCCGCTACCTCGAATTGATGACTGTTCGACCGATTAGCAAGGAGCACAATTCTTTTCAAATATCGATCTTCATCACTGGATATCATCGGTGAAGATTAAAAGCGAGGATATTCCAAAGGCGCCTTGAAACTTCGATATGGGCATTATGAATTCTTAGTCATGCCTTTTGGATTGACTAATGCTCCTCTTTGCTTTCATGGATATGATGAACCGGTATTTGAAGGAATATTTGGATCGGTTTGTTGTTGTCTTTATTGATGACATCCTCATCTATTCAAAAGCCGTGAAGATCATGAGCACCATTTGAAGCCCGATACTTAAAAGGCTTACGTGAAAACAAGCTTTATGCGAAGCTAAAGAAATGCGAGTTACGGCGAGAAGTAGCATTCCTTGGGCGCGTGGTGTCAAAACATGGAGTATCTGTTGACGGCGAAGATTGAAGCAATACTGAGTTAGGCATGGCGAAGTCGGTGCCCGAAATAGCGACTTTTCGAAAGCGGGTTATTATCGGAGATTCGTGGAAGGATTTTCTCGAATCGCTACTCAGATTAATTCAGTTGACTCGGAAGAGAAAAAATTTGTATGGAAGCGAGGAATGCGAGAAGAGTTTCGAGAGCTCGAGAGGAGACTCATTTGGCTTTGTTGCAGCAATACCATCGATTCGGATGGATTTGTTATCTCTGACGATGCTTGAGGCAAAGGGTTAGGATGTGTTCTCATGCAACATGGGAAAGTCATAGCCTATGCCTCGCGACAACTCGAAAGAATATGAGAGGAATTATCCTACTCATGATCTAGAGTTAGCGGCCCGATCGTTTCGCGTTGAAGATATGGAACACTACTTATATGGGAGAAAGTGGAGATCTATCACGGATCATAAAAGCCTCAAATACTTCTTCACCCAAAAGGAACTCAACATGCGGCAGCGGTGTTGGCTTGAGCTTTTGAAGATTATGATCACACTATTCAATACCATCTAGAAAAGCAAAGCGTAGTAGTACGCATTGAGTAAAAGATCGTATCACGATGCAGAGTGCAATGTTGTTAACACAAAGACTCATTTTGTACAATTTACAAAGGATGGAGATTGAGTTAAAGACTCAGGGGACCCATATGATGATGGCGAATATCTGAGTAGAAATGACTTTAATCGATAAAGTTAAAAGCGGCTTTCGAGATTTACGGACTTGGGGGCGATGTCGTATGAAGAAGAAAGTGCAAGAAGGTACTATTCGAAGCGAGCAGAATCGATGAAGAAGGAATACTTTGATTCAACTCTAGACTTTGTGTTCCTAATGATTACGACTTGAAGCATAGAATCATGATGGAGGCACCTGACACCACCATTTGCAATCCATCACAGGAGTACGAAAATGTATCATGATATTGACATACATTTTAGTGGAACAATATGAAGAGAGAGATCGCGAGTTTATCTCGAGGTGTTTAACTTGTCAGCGTGTAAAGGCGGAGGATCATCAGTACCAAAAGGTCCATTGCAACCACTTGAGATTCCAGCATGGAAGTGGGAACACATTACTATGGATTTCATTATGGGTCTTCCCAAGGTTTCTCAAGGTATAGATGCGATTTGGGTTATTGTTGATAGATTAACTAAGTCTGCTCATTTCTTGCCTATCGTGAAACTTATTCCCTAGAGCGTCTTGCTTTCGTATATGCGTGAGCGAGATTGTGAGATTACATGGCATGCCGGTATCCATAGTTTGGATCGTGACCCAAGATTCACTTCAAGATTTTGGGTTAGCTTGCGACTATGAGCGCGGATTCTGATTGATTCGACATACCATCCTCAAGCGGATGGACAATCGGAAGGGACTATTCAAACCCTTGAAGATCTATTAAGACTACATGTCTTTGATTTCAAAGGAAGTTGGGATAAGTACTTGCCCTTGGTGGAATTCTCTACTGACAACAGTTATCAAGCAAGTATAGGCATGGCTCCATTTGAGGCATTGTATGGATGAAAGTGTCGTTCTCGATTATCTTTGGGGCCGAGGTGGGAGAAACAACGTTGTTGGGACGAGAATTAATCTGCATGCATGACTACTGAAAAAAGATCCAAATGATTGACATGACGTATTCAAACCTCACAAGATCGACAAAAGAGTTATGTTGATCTTCATCGAAAGGACGTGGAATTTAATATTGGGGATCATGTATTATTACGTATTGCTCCATGGAAGGGAGTTACAAGATTTAGAAAGAGAGGAAAGCTCAATCCAAGGTTTGTTAGTCCATTTGAGATTCTTGACGGAATAGGAAATGTGGTCTATAGACTCGCGTTACCTCCAAGTATGTCTCGTGTTCACAATGTTTTCCAATATCTATACTTCATAAATATGTGAAAGACCCGAACCACATTATTGAGTTAGAACCAGACGAGATAGACGAAGATTTAACGTACGATGAGGTACCTGTTAAGATCTTGGATAGGAAAGAGCATATCCTACGCACGAAGGTTATACCACAAGTTAAGGTTTTGTGGAGGAACCATGCTATTGAAGAAATGACACAGGAGTTAGAATCGAAAATGAAAGTGAGGTACCCTCACTTGTTGAAACACCAGTGCGTCGTTAATTTAGAGGACGAAATTTTATAAGGAGGGAGGTTGTAAGACCCCACTTATTATAAATAAAATTAAATTTTCTCTATTCATTATTCTAAATTAATAAGGTGTTAATTTGATATAATGTTTTGGTTATGGGTGAAATGTGCAAATTTTACAAAATAAGCAAGTGGTTATAAAATATTCATTTTATCGGGGAATATTAGTTTGGTGCGTGGAATATTCTTCTTATTATCGGGAATATTAAATGCGGCGAGTATGTGACCATTCATGGGCCCCCATGTGGAATAAGCGTTGGATGAAAAAAATGACAAAGTTTGAGTTTTTATAAATAACGGCGTAATTATTCACCGTTAACCTTTGTTGAAATACACGTGGTTAAAAATTCTGATGTCTCGTGTGATTGCTTGCGATAGCACTTTGCGTTATTGCATAGTATTATTGAATTATTGATTAAATGCGTGAAGGCCTTACTCGATAATTGTTACAATAATTCTTATTCAACATTTTATTTTATTGATTCAATAATTTTTGCGTTGATATTTTATATTATTGTTATTTCAATAATTGTCCTTTGCAGTATTTCCCATTATCGGATCGATAATTCATATTATTTGAATAATATTATTAGATAGAATTATTAGTAATGTCTAGAAATTTACATCGAGGAGAGGTTTGGTCACCTAATTGCGGCTAGTAAGGAGAAATCCTTATTGGAAAGCCCCATCTTTCACAGGAATTATACGGTTGTCATAATTGTGATTACGTAATATTATTTGTGAATAATTAATTATTGATTTATATGATAAAAAATATTTATTTGATGTGGATATAAATGATGAATTTATTTATGTGGTTATAAATAAAGGAATTAATGTTGAGGTGTTTTATCGATATTTTGTCGGATTGGAGGTATTAAAAGATCGAACCAGGTGTTCTTGAGATATATTAAGTGAGTTTTAATTTTTGATCAATTGGATTTGGATCTTTGTGATTTTTGGATATATTATACATATATAAGTTGAGTATATGTCCACAAATTTTGAACCATTAAAATAAGCGTATGATTTGTTATGAATTTTAAGAGGTATTTGAATTGTTCAAAATTGTTGAAGTATCCGAATTTATCATTTTGGTGGAAAATTCTAGAATTGGTGGGCCCCACTTTTGGTTAGTGAAAATGTGCTCAAATTGAATTTCAAATGTGGTGGTGGCAATAGTAGCGAGTAAAAGCATCGTGGTATTAGCAATTCGAAATGCTTATTTAGTCTTGACGTTTAACATTTTCCTATAAATAGAGGCTTTAAGTTAAATTTAAAATCACACGAAAAAAAAATTTTCTCTCTTTCTCTCTATATATTATCGGTATATTTTTTGAGTATTTGGATACTTTGAGAGTTCTTTTGCTCGATGAAAGTTTCATTGACATCACTTAGACCTTTCATTACAAATCTTGTTTTCTTTGAGGTAAGGGATGTTATTTTCTTCTTAAATGATATTATTTTCTTCAATATTATAATGCCAGAAATATTTGTTTGAACTTTTTAATCAAATTTAGAACTTTTTGTGTCGGGAGTTACTTATTCACGTATCTGACCTTATTCACTATTCATTCGAATCGATACTATTCACCAAAAATATTTTTTTCCTTTTTGTCCAAGATGTCTATTATGGTTACTATCTTTGATTGTATCCATGTTTTGATCTTTATTTTTGAATTACCTTCAAAATTGGTTATTATGAGTATTAGTGATCTTGGATAAAATTGTAACACAAATCCTAATATTTGTCCTTATGTCTCCTTTGGATTCGTTCTCTAAAATGTTTTCATCATCCTCAGTCCTTAATGATGATATTATTGAATATCTTTGGCCTGTAGTGCAAAGATGAATGATTAACTGATGAATATCTTTGGCCCGTAGTGCAAAGATGAACAGGTGTTGAGATGAACATGACCAACTAGTGATACAAATGAATATCTTTGGCCTATAGTGCAAAGATGAATATTCGATTAAAGATATATATTGATTGTTGTTACATGGATAAAATATTGATGATGGACTTTTAAATCTTAGAAGATAGTAGAACTCATTCTCTACTTGACTCTTCTAATGGATTGTTGTTTCCGCTGCAGTTTTGATCTAAAACTTATTGTCTATTATGTTTTATCAGATTTTTCCCTGTTGAAGACTAATGATAATTTGTTGTATATTATCTTAGTCATAATATTCTTTATTGGGCTAGTTGAGCTCACCCTTTTCTTTTTGTTCCATTTTTCTTCCGGAGAGGTGAGAACATAGCGAGGATCTAAGTCGGGGTATGGAGTGATGGTTCTAGAAAGATGCTTTAGCAGATCCTCACTATTTTACGTAAAATAGTGTTTGAATAATTGTAATGAGGACTTATTTGAGTGTTGATATTGTCTAGAAGACAATATTTGTATTTAAACTCAAAGTATGTATTTGTTGTTTGCCACGTATTGTATTATTGAAGTTATAGTTTGCTTTTACATACCATATATTTGGCGACTCGGAATGGGTGTTGTATACCTATTTTGGGGCGTCCTGAAACTCTCGGTTTATGTTTTGTAGTATATTACACATTTGTTGTATAATTAAGTTGTATTTGAATTTTGTACCATGTATTTGGCGACTCAAGATGGGTGATGTATACCTATTTTGAGGCGTCACAATAATCATACCAATCAATCAGTCCATCATGCACGTAAGCTAAAGATAACTTTCATCACAATATAAGCATGAGGATGATGACATAATATAAGAGTTCAATTAAATGAAAGCGAATGATAAATTTTAAAGATTTATAATTTAATTGATCTAGAATTCAATAATGTCAAATTATCGACATAATCTTGCTTTGTGGAGTAAAATTCAAGAATAATATTGTATCAAAAATGATTTGGAATGAAAAAAATCAATTTTTATCATGAATAGTACCTTAGGTGAATAATGGCGAGTGAATAGTACCCAAGTGAATAGTAATTAGAGAATAGTACCCCGTGAAAAGTACTCCGACGCATGAAAAAGTTAAAACTTATCAATAATGCTCGAATAATATTTTTATAGAAAGATCTTTGGATGAGCGCAAATTTCAAGGATATTCTACTAATTTCATGGGTATAAAAGCCAAAACTTTAATAAAATAAGTGTAGAATTCGAATCTAAAAGCGAAATAATATTACTTACATACTATAGAGTATGGAAAAAAATATTATTTCATACGAATCTTGAACAAAATAATATCTCTTACCTTAAAAAGTAGAGTATTCCAAGCTGGTATAGCGGAGATATTCTTGTAGAAAACTTTCCTTTTTTTTCATGCTCAAAAGCTTTTAAAACTCTAAAATATCGCTCAATATTATAGAAGTAGAATTCTACTGTTACGGTGTGATTTTCAATTCTAAATTAAGCATCTATTTATAGGAGAATGGAAGGATACTATTTAGTATTTTCACGAATTTGCGATGAGGAAATCGGACCCGAAACTTCACGAGGCGAAAAGAAAAAAAATTTGAGATGCCCTATTTTTCAATTTATTAATATAATATTCAATAAAATATAATATATTTTATTTTTCATAAAAACAAAACTTATTATATATATATATATATATAATAACGTATTGTTTGAAAAAAAAACTCCTCACATGACAAATTTTGAGATTCCCCCAATATTTTTCCTTCCAACATGGGCCCCACGTGTTCCCTCCACCAACATATCACCATCACAATTGGATCCCACCATATAATATATATCTTGAATAACTTTCTAGATTATTTTGAAAATGAGTAGATGGGGTCCGTATAATAATCAAAATTTACCACAAATACTTGTAAAAATCCCTCAATATTTTTAACAACATTTATTCATCATTATTATAACTCAAAATATTAACAACTAGATTGTTCCCGAGGAAGAGGGGCTTTCAGATAAGGATTTCTCCTGATTGGTAGCGATTAGGTGACGAAACCCTTTCCTCGACATAAATTTCTAGACATTGTTAATTATACATATAATAATATGAATAACTTGTCATCTTAATTATTGATTTAATAATATATTAAATATTGAAAATAATTGAGCGTGAGATCTTATCGACAATTATTGTAGCAATAATTGAAAAAAAAGCGAGTGACTTCTCACGTAAGCATCGATAATCAATCTTATTTGCTCTATGCATCACAGCGTATTCTTTATTACTATTATCACGGGTATTTTAACGATTAACGGTAAAACTTCCGTAGTTATTTTTGTAAAAAGATATTTTTGTAGTTTTCTAACTCGTGAATAATTACGTTGTGAGGTCCACTGATGATTGTCTTGTCGTACAAATATTCCCTGTTAAAATGAATATTCCTTGACCAATCGAATATTTTATAACAACTTTCATACTTTGCAAAATTTATAAATATTACCCACAACTATAACATTATATCAAATCCACACCATAATATTAAAAAATATATTTCAAGAAAATTTATCTTTATTTATAAAAGTTGGGGTCTTAAATGTTAACTCTCTCTCTTTCACTCTCTTGTTCTTACCTCTGCAATATGAACTAAGGTTATCTTTATTTGCAAGGATTATAATCCCAAATTATAATTCATAAAATTATAATCTCAACACTATCAATATTAGAATTATAATCCAGATATTATAATTATAACTAGTTGATAGGTTAGATGCGATCTGCGAGCTAGTTTAAATAATGAATTATATAATTTATTATACGATGGTCCTCGAAATTGAAGATATATTATCTATTATAATAATTTAAAATAAATTTTGAGACCATTCATCATATTTATTGAATTTCTTTTTAATTGATAGATTATATTATAAGTATAAACTTGCAAATATGTAAATAATTGTGAATTTCTTATTTACACTCTTGGAGATTTTATAACTAATTCATAATTCATACCCACTGAATTCATAAAAATTCTCTAAATTGAACACCAAAATTACAAGCGTTAACAAACCACTAAGTAGCCCATTTTACATCTTGAAATTTAAGCGACACATAAAAATCTGATATTATATCTTCGATGATTTAAGCGATCTTTAATCGATGGTCTTGTTTTCGATTTGCTTCCTTAGAATTGAGTTCTTCATCCTATTAAAAAAAAGAAATGTATCAAAAGTGTAAAGACAAAATATATCGGAAAGATATAGAGGCGCGAATATAAATAACAAGACCAAAAGACCTTTTTTGAAACAAAGAAACTACTGACAAAAAGCCCGACATCAATAGTTGGTGCAAAAACCAACCTTAGAGGTTATAAAATTTTGGAGAACAACTACTTTGGAAGTTACCTTAGATGTAGGTCCACCATCGATGCAAATTCCAAGCATGCGAGATTACATATTAACTTTATATCCCAAAAATGCATTTGAAAAATGAATTCTACATCAATTCATATCCCAAACTCAACAAATAACCTGAAATAAAGTTATTAGTATGAAAATCAATTAGATCCCGAGGTCTTAAGTTAGAAGAACTAAGTGCCCACAATATTAAAGTTCACCTCGTATCATAACATTCCTCAAAAGGTTTCTTAGATCGGTGGACAAGCTTATCTTTGCTTGTGCATTGAGCTGAGATGAACAAAATTGTGAGTTTAAAACTAATGCTACTTAGGAAAATGTAGATTAATTTTTACCATTTTGAGAACTTAAACTCTCTGAAAGCCTTGTGTGGGATGGCCCAACCAAATCGTGAAGGAGGTCCACAATTAAAAAGTGTTGTGAAGTCAGAAGTCATGAGGTTGTGGCGCCCCAAAATAGGTATACATCACCCATTACGAGTACTTGAATACATGATCTAGAACTTAAATACAAACTTAATTTATACAAGCTGTTAAGTGTAAATGCGAGAATCTGACAAAACATAAGGTGTGAGTTTTAATACAAATTTTGTGTCTAGACGATATCAAACTCAAATTCAATATCATTACAATTATTATCACACTATTTCATAGAATAGTGAAGACTACTAAATCAACCATCTGATGATCAATCCATTCCACGACTAGTCGACTATATTTACATTTCACGAAGAGAACGGTGAAAGAAAAGGGTGATCTCAACTAGCCCGATGAAATATTATGACTAAGATAATGTAGAATAAATTATCCTTGGCCTTGACGATATAACAAGCGATAGGATCTGATAGACAATAAGTTTTAGATCAACAAGCGCAGCGAAATAAGAAATCCATTAGAAGAGTCAGTAGAACATGATATCTACTATCTTCTATAATTTAAAGTTTATCATCAATTTTATCATTTGAGACTCGACAATAAATAATTCACATCCTTTGAATTATCCATACACTCTGGACCAAGGATATTCATTAGTATCACGACCACGAATTATCCATACACTACGGGCCGAGATATTAGATGTTTTCACCAATAATTAAGTGAACATGCCAAACAATAATTCATCTTTGCACCCTTGGCGAAGAGAAGGCAGCGTGGTCGTGATCGTACCAATAATGTGAGATACCAAATTTTATGAAATGAAAGTATTCAATTTTCTTATAATTATTATTCTATTTAGTAAATGGTTAAATTGATAAAGGTTAAAGTTAAAGGGTGATATTTGAATTTTTTTAAAGTAACGGTTGTCATGAAATACTAAATTGGTAAAAGTATAATATACTGGCGTGATTGTATAGTAGCTTTGCGGAATGACTTTGGTTGTTAAATATTGTGAGTTATAATATTAATGATGAATAAGTTCTTGTTGATTAAAGATGAAATTGATATTTCCATTGTGTTGGGATTATTAGTGTTAGTGAAAATTGACATCTATTTTGATAATAATGGATGTCTGGAAATTATATTGACCAATCGGGTAATTAATCGGATAAATGAGCAATTAATTGCTATTAGTTCACATGCTTATAACTATTTGTTCACATGTGTGTACTATTGATTCACATGCATGTACTATTAGGGGAGGTGGTGCAAGATTTATAAATTCTTGCATAACTAAATTAAAAATGGATGTATAGATGAAGGTCTTATCTGATAATTATTTTTTCACATGTATAGAACTATTGAGTCACATGATTGTACTCTTGATTCACATGATGTACTATTAGGGGAGGTGGTGCAAGTTTGATAATACTTGCGGGACTAAATTAAAAATGAAGGAAAAGATGGAGGTATTATCTTTGTAATATTTGAGCCCCAAAATGGGCAATTATCGAAACTATATTTTCCTATAAATGAAAGCTCATTCTTCCTTCATTCTCACCATTCACTAAGACTCACAAGAGCGATTATAGAGAGAAAGCTATAGAGAGAAAGAAGAGAAATCTCTTGCTTCATTATTCTAGTATCCGACCTTCTTACGAGGTAAGGGGTATTATTTATTTCATATTACGAAGAGATATTATTTTTCATTATTACGTATGAATATTATTTTAGATTCAATATTAAGTAAGGAATATCATCTTAGATTCAATATTAGTAGGAATATTATTTTAGATTCAACGATCGTGAGGGTATTATTTATTTCATATTACGAAGAGATATTATTTTTTATTATGAATATGAATATTATTTTAGATTCAGCGATCATAAGAGGTATTATTTCTTTTCGTATTCACGAAGAGTTATTTTCTTTCAATACTCGTAAGGTTGTTATTCCATTCTTTATTATTACATTGGAATAACTTTGTCTACGCGACTCTTGCATGCGTGGTGAAATTCTTACATTATTCCATTCTTTATTATTCTATTGGAATAACTTTGTCTCTGTGACTCACTCTGGTATGCATGGTGAATGACCCTTACATTATTCATTCTTTATTAAATTGTGGGAATAATGCATCTCACGTGGATTCTGCATGAAGGTGAAAATCCATTTGTAGTTTCATATATTCTATTATATTTGTATGAGATATCATTTCTTTTGTACTAAATCGTGGAATATCGTTTTCTTTTATATTTTCCTTTTATGAGTACTATTAATGGAGTCTTATTCATGGGTACTATTCACATATATGGTACTATTTATGAATACATTCTATTATTGAGTTCTTATTCACGATTCTTATTCACGAATTATTATTCTCGACAAAATTGGTTTCTTTTTAAACCAAATTATCATTGATTTATGAATCTTACTCTTGAAATTAAATACATGTTTTGATCATATTGTTTTATTATCATATATAACATTTTTATAATCCAGATGATGAAATTTCTCTTTGACTTAAGTGTAAAGATGGGTAGATTATTGGTATGATCGTTGACTATGGGTTCTCTTTGGCGATGGTGCAAAGATGAATTGTTGATTGGTATGATCATGACCATTGAATTTAAATTGAATATCTTTAAGCTTAAGTGCAAAGGTGAATTAATCATAATGGTTATACTTATTGCTTATATAAATTAAAATGATTATATATTTCTTTGAGATATTAATATCTTTGGCGCGTAGTCTGAAAGATGGCTGTTGTTAAATATCTTTGACTTTAGTGGTGCAAAGATTAATTGTTGATGATATCTTTGGTAGTGGTGCAAAGATGACTGTTATTGAATATCTTTGGCTGTAGTGCAAGATGAGCTGTTGATGAATATCTTTGGCCCGTAGTGCAAAGATGAATTTATTAGTATGATTATGAATAGGAACTGTGATTTGGTAAATGTTTCAAGTAAAGACATGTGATAAAAATTATCTTTGTCCTGGATGCGAAGAGGAATTTAGAACCACAAGTATGATTATGAGTTTTTCACATGATTGTGGACATGAATTATTGATTGATGTTACAGGGATAAAACATTGTTGGTGGACTTTTAACATGGAGAAGATAATAGACTTTATGGTCTATTTGACTCTTCTAATGGATTGCTCATTCTGCTGTAACTATGGTTGAAAAGTTTTATCATCTACCATATGTTCTAAATCTTTGATTTATTATTGACGAAGGCTATTGATAATTTAATTATCATTAGTCGTGATATTCTTTCTTTGGGCTAGTTGTGCTCACCCTTTTGCTTCACATTTCCTTTAGGGTAATAAGAGTGTAGTTGGGTCGGCGGGGGTAATAGGGGATTAGAACGATTGGTCTATAGTTGTTGAGGTTTTCTAAAAAAGTATGAAAATAATTTTATTGAGAATTTTAGATAAGTGTATAGTATTATTTTATCGTCATTTTAGCAGATTAATTTTGGTGAGCCAGAATAGGGTGAGGTGAACCCGATTTTGGAAGGTGTTTTGCCACTATCATACAAGATGTCTAATAATGAGCGACTTGATGTTATCATAAAGGCGAGGGTTGTGTACATGCACTTTTAGATTATATCTATGAGCATTACCTATATAATCTTGGAGTTTGGTTGAAATATAATTCTCAATTGAAACTGATGGAGATAATTATATGTCGAAGAAGACTCACCATTGGAAAGAACATGATAGTAATCTTCTCATTTTTTCTTTAGGGGTCTATTAGATTGACGAGGATAATCCTCGAGTCGTATGATATCTATCATAACTTAGATGTATGGCCTCCATATACGAAGGTTTCCTTGATCATTTTCCAAAGATTTTAATTTCTAAAATAGTTATTATTTGTACTTTTATGTAAAAAATACCATTGTAAGGTGTTGTGGTGAGGCACCATGAGAGTTACATATATTTGTATTAAAATTCATAGCTTATGTGTTGTCGTACTCTACGACAGATTCAGCAGATTATATAAATGAAGTTTGTTTTTGATTTCTGTAGTGTGATATCTGGAGACTCGAGAATGGGTGAAGTGTGGACCTATTTGAGAGCGTCACAAATAACTTTCATTTGACTTCATTTCGATAAATAATCCGTCACTTGTAATATTATAGAGTCGTGATTATCTTTGAATGATCCACAGTCATAATTATACCAATCAATAGTCCATCTATACACTACGGGCGAAAGATGACTTTCATAACAATATAAGCATGAGGATGATGACAATGATATAAGAATTCAATTAAATGAAAGAAAAGGATAAATTTTTAAAGATTTATAATTTAATTTATCCAGAATTCAACAATGTCCAAATTGTTAACATGATACTACTTTGTGGAGTAAAATTCAAGAATAATATTGTACCAAAAATGATTTGGACCGAAAAAAATTAATTTTTATCATGAATAGTACCCCAGGTGAATAGTACTCCGTGAATAGTAATTCAGGAATAGTGCCCCGTGAATAGTACTCCAGAAGGAAAATGTTAAAACTTATCAAGAATGATCAAAATAATATTTCAATGAAAAGATACTGGATGAAGCGCAAATATCAATGATATTCTACTAATTTCATGGAGTATAGAAGCCAAAATTTTAACAAAATGAATGTAGAATTCGGAATCTAAAACGAAATAATATTACTTACATACTACAGAGTATGGAAGAAAATATTATTTCATACGAATATTGAACAAAAATAACATCTCTTACCTTAAAAAGAAGAGTATTCCAAGCCCGGTATAAGGGGATATTCTTGAAGAAAACTTTCACTATTTTCTCGCTCAAAGATTCTTAAAACTCTAAAAGAAATCACGATCGATATTATAGAAGTAGAATTCTATGATTACGGTGTTATTTTCAATTCTAAACTAAGAATCCCATTTATAAGAGAATGGAAAGGATACTATTTGAATTTTTTAGCAGGGTGAAACAGTTTGAAAATTCACGGTATGCAATTTACGATTTCACAAGATTTCTTGTGCCTTTGTATAATAAAATACTATGCAAATAAAATATAATATATTCTATTTTCATAAAAATCAAAACTTATTATAATATATATATATATATATATATATATTATTTCACTATTTTGAAATATTAGTAGGTGGGGTTCAAATAATAAGCAAAATTTACAACAAATACTTAATAAAAATTTCCTTAATATTTTAAAAATATTTATTCATCATTATTATAACTTCATGATATTAACAACTAGATCATTCCCGGAAAGAGGGGCTTTACGATAAAGGATTTCTCCTATTGGCGTGCGATTAGGTGACGAAACCCCTTTCCTCGTGAACTTTATAGACATTGTTAATTATGTAGATAATAATATAAATAACTTATCATCTCAATTATTGATTTAATAATATAAAATATTGACAATTATTGAATCAATTAGCGTTGAGATACTAAGCATCAATTCTTATAGCAATAATTGAGTATAAGCGAGTGACTTCTCACGTAAGCATCGATAATCAATCTGGTAATACTACTTATGCGACCACGTGTATTCTTTGTACTTTTACCACCCAGGGTATTTCAACATTTTAACGATAAAAATTTTGCGTTATTTTTATAAAAGATATTTCTTTCGTTTTCTCATTAAAATGATAAATTTATTGGCGGGGTCCACTAATGATTATGATGTCGTGCGAATATTCCTTGTTAAAAGCGAATAGTCTGACAGAGCAATCAAATATTTTATAACAACTTGCTTACTTTTGCAAAATTTATAAATATTACCCACAACTATAACATTATATCAAATTCACTCCATAATATTCAAAAATATATTTAGAAAAATTCATCTTTATTCATAAAAGTTGGGGTCTTAGAACCTCCTCTTAACTTATGAAATTTAAGTCCTCAAAATTAAGCGTACATACACGGTATGTTGAAGAGGTGAGATACCTTGATTTCATTTGATTCTAACTCCCGGGTTATTTCCTCGACATCATGGTTTCTCCACAAAATTTTGACTTGAGGTATAACCTTGGAGCGTAGAATATGTTCCTTCTTATCAATATTTTAATAGGTACCTCTTCGTATATTTAAATCATCCATTATCTCATTTGGTTCTAACTTTCGATAATGTTATTCGGGTCTTCCACATATTTACGTAACATGAATATTTAAAAGCGTTATGAACACGAGGACGTACTTGGCGGTAAAGCGAGTCATAAGCCCGCGATTCTACTCGATCAAGAGATTTCAAATGGGCGATGAATCGAGGATTGAGCTTTCCTCTCTTTCCAAATCTTGTAACTCCTTTCCATGGAAGCAACCGTAACAACATTCCCTCGACATTGAATTCCACGTCTTTTCGATGAAGTTCGACATAACACTTTTGTCGATCTTGTGAGATTTTTATGCGTTGTCGGATCATACGTACCAATTACGGTCCCAACAACTTTGCTTCACCCACCTCATCCTAGCATCTTTGAAGAACGACACTTGCATCCATACAATACCTCGAATGGAGCCATGCGATACTTGCGATATAGCTGTTGTTGTAGGAGAATTCCATCGATGGCGAGAACTTGTCCCAACTTCCTTTGAAGTCGAGGACACGAGTCTTAATAAATCCTCGAGTTTGAATAGTCCTCTCTGTTGCCGATGCATACGAGGATGATATATAAGCCCGAATCGCCAAATCCGTACCCATAGCTTTACTGGCCCGACCCAAAATTATGAAATGAACCTTGGGTCTCGATCAGAAATTATGGATATTGGCATACCATGCGGTCTTATAATCTTATTTATGTATATAAAAGAAATACATTCAAGTGTATAAGTTTCTCCGTATAGGTAAGAAATGAAGCGGACTTGGTCGAATCTATCAACAATGACCCAAATCGCATCATGCCTTGAGAAACCTTTGGAAGACCGATAAAAAAAATCCATGGTAATGTGTTCCCACTTCCATTCTAGAATTTCAAGTGGTTCTGATGGACCTTTTGGCACTTGATGCTCCACCTTGACTTCGTTGACAAGTTAGACAACTTGAGATAAACTTTCTATCTCTCTCTTTTTCATATTGCTCCACAAAAATGTATGTCGAAGATCACGATACATTTGGTATTCCCATGATGGATTGTAAGCGGTTTGTTGTGTGCCTCATAATGATTTTATACTTTAAATCGGGGTTGTTAGGAACACAAAGTTTGGAGTTGACTCTAAGTATTCCTTCTTCATCGATTCTTGCTACGGGATAACACCTTCTTGTACTTTCTTCTTCATATACATGCATCGACTCAGGGTTACATAGCTTGAGCGACTTTAACTTTATCGATTAAAATCGATTCTACTTTCGTATATTTGATATCATCATTGGGTCCACAGGGTCTTTAACTCTATCTCCATCCTTTACAAGTCGTACAAAATGGGCCTTTGCGTTGACAATGTCGCTTTACGTAACCACATATGATCTTCTATATAGCGTTAGTAACCACTTTTGTTTTTCTAGGATGATGTCTTGAATGGTATGGTCGTAATCTTCAATTGACTAGAAACAACATCTTTGGTAGTATATTCACGTTCGTTTTGGGTGAAGAAATATTTGAGGTTTTAGAAATGGGTTTTATCTTTGGGGTCGATACAAAATTTGATTTCACGGCTTTCTGAGGTAGGCGGGAAGTTCTTGAGAATCGTCGGAAATTTATTAACAATAGAAATATCATTCAAATCGGCGTATTTTTGTGTAAATCAGTGACATGGGCTAAAAAAGCTTGACATCAGTTTTTTAATAAGCGAATAGCTTTATGGCTTGATATGATAGTGATTGACTTTAGTGGTTTGGTGCTTGAGATTAGCATAATAGGTTGGTTAGGAATATGAAAACTATGACCTTATAAAAATAATTAATTTTAGCATGATAAGTAGTTAACGATCAATCCTAAAATCACATCAAATGCAAGTATTTTCAAAGAGATCGACAATATAGCGTGAGGGTGGCGATTTGAATCAAACAAGATTTATGAGCGAGTGGATGTATTGAAGGTTTCTCTAATGGAGTTTCAACATAGATAAGTCAGAAGTCTAATTTCTCTGAGTCGAATTTAAGCGTTGGGTGCAAGTAGGAGAAATAAAAGAGTGGGTAGGCGGTATCGAATAAGATTCTTTAAACTTCTCCCAGAGACATTTTTTAGTGTGGCGGGTTGAGTCGTGTTACAAATTCCCGGATAATTTGCTTCTTCACATGACATAAAGGTGGTAAAGGGAACCTTTTGCTCCTCGAAGCATCCCAAGACATCAAATATCTTGGTGATCTGCTTTATCCGTCTCGCCTTAAGTGGTTCCGGCTTTCCCAAAAACTCCGGTGGTCCCAGCTCCTTGAACTACTTAGCGGTGATAATCCGAGAGTTGCCAGTGTTTCCATTTACATTTTTAACAGGAGTTTCTCTCTCCTGATGTTGTATGAATTGCATAAAGCCTCTGAACATCCCATCGTTCATCATTTGGTCAGTGTTGTTATTTACATGAGGATTGTTGCCTTCCTGATGCACATTATCCTGGTTATTGATCTGTGGTGACTAAACGGTCTCTTGTTGTATGACCCCAATTTTTGTGAATAAAGATTAATTTTCTCAAAATATTTTTAAAGTATTATGGTGTGGATTTGATATAATGTTATAGTTGTGGGTAGTATTTATAAATTTTGCAAAGTATCTGAATTGTTGTATAAAATATTCGATTGGTTAGAGAATATTCATTTTAACGGGGAATATTAAATCTGACGGCTGATCATTAGTGGACCCCCAATGGCGGAATTATTATCGAATGAAAAATGACAAAATATCTTTTATAAAAATAACGACGAAAGTTTCTGGATTAAGCTTTGTTGAAATACCCGTTGGTAAAAATGCGATGTCTGGCATTGGTTGCGTAGTAGCATACAGTATTGATTATTGATGCTTCGTGAGAAGTCACTCGATTTTGTTCAATTATCGCTATAGTAATTGTTGCATAATATCGCGTTATTTGATTCGATTATTGTCGATATTTTATATATTATTAAATCGATAATTGAGATGATCTGATTATTTATATTATTATTTACAATATTGATAATGTACAGAAAGTTACGTCGATGAGAGGTTTGGTCACTAATTGCGGCGTCGATAGGGAGAAATCCTTATTGAAAAGCCCTCTTTCTCAGGGAATGATATGGTTGTTAAATATTGCGAATAATAATAATAATAGCGAATACATATTAAAAATATTGAAGGATTTTTATGAAGTATTTATTGTAAATTTTGCTTATTATTTGGACCCCCGTTTACCCATTTTTCAAAATAATCGATAAAAAGTTATTCAGTATATATATAATGGGACCCACATGTGATGGTAACATGTTGGTGGGAGGGGAACACGTGGGGCCCACGTGGAAGAAAATGAAAATGGGGGTGGGGGGAGAAAACGTGTTTGGAAGGGGGTGTTAGTATTATATATATATATATATATAGGGTCCTGATCCTGTAAGGGCTCCCTCACGCTACTAAAATTCGAACCTTTTTTTTTTTGCTTTTTTTTAAAACAACTAAAAAAGTAAAATTTTATGGGCTGAAATTTTATATAATCTGATGTTTTGGATGTGGTTTGGATATGTATAACAAAATAAGGTATATGCGATTATGTGCGAGTGTATACATATATTTTTTGGTATAGGTATCAAATTACTGCCTATAAAACATTATTATTATCAGAAAAATTCGATTCCATCAAATAATAAACTTTTTAATTGTTTTTAAAAAATAAAAAAATAAAAAACCAGCATTTTAATAAAGTAAAGAGGCCCTTACGATCCTTTATATATATATATATATATATATATATATACATGTGAGATCCGAATTTTATAAAATAAAAGTATTGATTTTTCTATTTTGGTAAATAGTTAAATTGATAAATGTTTAAAGTTAAGGGTGATATTTGAAAATTTTGCAAAAGCAAGCAAGTTGTTATAAAATATTCATTGTGTGTGAAAATATTAGATTAGTGGGGAATATTCATTTTAACGAGGAAATATTTATGCGATGGCATAATCATTGGTGGAACCTATGGCGGAAGTATTATAAGTAGTTAAGCGATAGAATTATCTTTTTATAAAAATAATGGCGGAAGTTTTTACTGAGTTAAAGCTGTTGAACTACACGGTAGTAAAAGATGTCTGATGTCTGGCGTGGTTGCGTAGTAGCACCGCAGGTATTGATTATTGATGCTTATGTAAGAAATCACTTTCGGTTATACTCGATTATTACTCTGATAATTGTTGCATCATATCTCTCTATTATTGATTCAATTATTGTCACGATATCATCTGCATAATATGTTATATTATTAAATCAATAATTGAGACAACAAAGTTATTCATATTATTATTTGCAATATTGAATGATGTACAGAAATTCTATCGAGGAGGTTTGGTCACACTAATTGCGGAGAAATCCTTATCGAAAAAGCCCTCTTTCACAGGAGCGACACGGTTGTTAAATATTGTGAGTTATAATATTAATGATGAATAAGTTAGTGTTGATTAAAGATGAAATTGATAGTTCCATTGTGTTGGGATTATTAGTGTTAGTGGAAATGGACATTTATTTCAATAATAATTGATGTATAAGAAAGTTACATTTGACCAATCAGGTGATTAATCGGATAAATGAGCAATTAATTGCTATTAATTCACATACTTATAACTATTTGTTCACATGTGTATACTATTGATTCACATTCATATGTACTATTAGGGGAGGTGGTGTAAGATTGATAATACTTGCATGACTAAGTTAAAAATGGAGGTATAGATGGAGAGTCTTATCTTGTAATTAAGTATTTTCACATGTATAGAACTATTAATTCATATGATTAAACTATTGATTCACATGATGTACTATTAGGGAGGTGGTGCAAGTTTGATAATACTTGCGGACTAAATTAAAAATGAAGGAAAACATGAAGGTATTGTATTGTAATATTTGAAGCCCCAAAATGTGCGATTATCGAAACTATATTTTCCTATAAATAGAAGCTCATTCTTCCCTCATTCTCACTATTCACTAAGTCTCACGAAAGCAATTATAGAGAGAATCTATAGAGAAAAGAAGAAAAGAGTATTACGCTATTTCACTTTACTCCGATATCCGGTCTTCTTTTGAGGTAAAGGATATTATTTATTTCATATTACGAAGAGATATTAGTTTTATATTACATTATGAATATTATTTTTGATTCGATATTCATAAGGAATATCATTTTAATTCGATATTAGTAGGAATATTATTTTAGATTCGACGATCGTGAAGAAATTATTATTTATTTCATATTACGAAGAGATATTATTTTTTGTATTAGTATGAATATTATTTTAGATTCGATATTAAGTAAGGAATATCATCTTAAATTCGATATTACATTATGAATATTATTTTAGATTCATCGATCGTAAGGGGTATTATTTCTTAAGTAAATGATAGTATTTCTTTCAATATCATTATGCGAGGAATATTAGTGCAATTTTATTTTGGAATTTCTATCTTTTTTGTTAAGGGGTTACTTATTCACTCTAGTATTATTCACTCGGGTATTAGGGGCACTTTTGTGTCGGAGTACTATTCACGAGTTACTATTCATGGGTTACTATTCACCCGGTTACTATTCACTCTAGTATTATTCACTCGGTATTAAGGGCACTTTTTATCTTTGAGTCATTAATGAATTACTATTCACGGGTTCTTATTCACCCGATTACTATTCACTGAATATTATTCACTTTCGGGTTATTTGGGGTACTTTTCATATCGAGGTATTATTCTTCTAGTACTATTCACGAGTACTATTCACGGGATACTATTCTTTTAGAAAAATATATTTCTTTTACATCCCAAATTATTTTTGGTACATGAATATTATTCTTGAATTTTACTCCTGTGCAAGCGTTATCATGTTGACAATTTGGATATTTTAAACTCTGGATAAATTTAAAGTCTTTAATATTTATCCTTGATTTACGTTGATTAATGCTTATATCATTGTCATCGACCTCATTACTTATATTGTGATTAAAATCGTCTTTAAACATACGTGCGTAGATGAATTTATTGATTATTAGTTTCTGAGTTGTATATCTTTGGCTTACATACATAGATGGTTTGTTGATTATTGGTTTTCTGATTGTATATTTTTTGGCTTACGTCATAGATGAATTATTGATTATTAGTTGTATATCTTTAGCTTCGTGTAAAGATGAGCTGTTGATTATTGGTTTTATAGTTGTATATCTTTGGCTTATTTGCAAAGATGGGCGGTGTATAACATGATCATAATCACTTTGGTGATAATAACGAATATCCTTGGCGTGGTGCATGGATAATTTGATGATGTGATTGGCGGGATCATGACCATTAGTTAACGATTGAATGTCTTTGGTACATAGTACTGCACGAGACAATTGATTGAAGTATGATCATGACCATTGGTTTTATAGTTGAATATAAAGCCGTGATCTGAAAAGGTGAGACAAGCTGATTGGTATGATCATTGTTATTACACTTTAATATCTTTAGCCTTTGGGGTAAGGATATTGAGTAAAGATTCTAATAAGCCTTTGTGGCGAGGATAAAGCTGTTGATTTACATGATTATAAATATGAATTGTGGATTTAACTATAATCTTTGGTGGTTCGGTGAAGGCGGGTGATGATAGTTTTTTTATCGTGGGTATAACAAAAAGAAGCTGTTGATGAGTATTACGAGAATGAAATATTAACGATGGACTTTTAATCTAGAGGAGTATTATGTCTAGACTCTTCTAATGGATTGCTTATTAAACTGTCTTGATGTTTATTGTATTTTATCGGTTTAACATTGAAGGCTAAGAGATAATTTATTACGCATTATCTTAGTCATAATATTTTAAATGCTAGTTGAGCTCACCCTTTTGCTTTATTTTTCTCTTGATGAGAATATATTTGGGACTAGTTGGGAATGGGTTGATCAAGTTGTTGTTTTAGCTCCTCACTACTTAGTGTGATAATAAGTGTAATGAGAGTTGAATTTGAGTTTAATATCTTTATCTATGAAGACTAAGAATATTAATGTAAAAAGCTTCGCATTGTTTTGTCGTGTATATTATTTTCTTGATTTACATAAAGAGGTTTGTATTTGATTTATGTAGTGTGATGTCTGGCGACTCGAAATGATGGGTGATGTATACTATTTGGGGATGTCACATAACATGTGGGAAGAAAAAATTGAAGGAGAGGAGAAATTTGGTTCTGGTGGGATGAAAATAAAAAGGAAGAAAGGGGGTGGGGGATGGATGACATGAGGAGACACCACTGAAAAATCGGATTTTTGAGAATTAAATTTTTATTTGATTATGTGGATTAAATGAATTTAATTAATTAATTATGGGAGTAAGCTATTTGAAGGTGGATTTACATGACCTAGACATATCGAAATGTCGTAGTATTTTGGCTACGTGGTAGAATTAAAGTGTTTGAATTTCAAGATGAAAATAAAAAGCTTTAGAGAAATTTTTAAAAAACACTATTCACGCATTTTGCTTTCGAATTATTTTGAACTTCGAGAAATACGTAATGATAGAATATCGAGTGAGATAGAATATCCAATAATATTTAGAGTTATGGCAAACATATGATTTTTACGCTGCGGACTTAAAACCTAACGATTAGGAAAAGTGAGTTAGAAGGAATTTAAATCGTATAATGAATTAAAGCGATGATTATATAATATGCGTAGGTATTATGCGAAGTAATGAATCTGAGTATAATCTGAATTATTATCTGAGTATGTATGAATGATGGTATGATGTATATATAAATAAGTATACTGAGTTAGAATCTGAGATTAATACGTAAATTATCGTTATAAGGCTTTAAGCCATATGTAATGGACTTGTAGGAATGTGTAGGAGATTGTAATGTCCAATTGGGATATTAATAAAGCCCAATATGAATTAATGTTAAAGCCCAAATATTTGTAATGTTAAGTCCAATGTAATTTAATGAACAAGCCCAAGTATTTGTTTAAATTGCAAGCCCAATGTATAAGTTAGGTTAATTAAACCTTAAGCCCAAAGTAAGAATCCAATGGATTATGAGGATCCATGGGGCAACCCATGATCATATGGGTGAATTGGTGGCCAAGAATTAAGTGTGATGAGCAAGTAGACTTAAGGGTTAAGCAAAGGATAAGCTAAGTAACTTAAAGGCTAAGTAAAGTGCTTATGTGTGATGAAACAAGCAAAGTGCTTATATGTGATGACTAAGTAAACTTAATGGCTAAGTATTGTGATGGCCAAGTAATTAATTTGATGAGCAAGTAAAGGATAAGCTATGTGCTAAGCAAGTAAGTACTTAAGAGCTAAAGTAAGTGTGGTGGCCAAGTTTACTTAATAGCTAGGTAATGAATAGTAAGGTAAAGGAGGAGGTGATTAAGGAGGTGGGATGACCCATTATACCCTAACTTAGGAAGTCCTATAAATAGGAAGCTTGCTAGCTCATTTGTTAGTTGTTAGATTTTCATCCAATAACTTATAGCTTATTGGTTAGAGAAAAAAGCTACAAAAAGCTAGAAACAAGTTAGCCTTTGAGAATTCAAGAAGCGAGAAGGAGATTAAAGATTAACCAAGTGATATTCAAGGGTAAGAACTTAAACCATGATTCTCTTTCTCTTCCATTGTTAGAGAAGTGGGTAGTGGTAGAACATGTATGCTAAGGAATGATAAGAATGATTAATCAATGGACTTAAGTAGTATAAGTCATGAATAAGTAATTCAAACTTAATTAAGTTATGAACTTATGAAGAAGCTTATATGAACTACTCATATGTTTACTTTAATAAGATGGTATGATAATAAGAGATGTGAGAATGATGGTTAAAAGACTTAATCTATAATAAGTTATAAAGTGAAAGTGTAAGTAGTTTATACTTTTATAAGTTATAAACTCACAAAAGAACAAGTAATAACTTATCATGTTTATAAGTTAATAAAGTATGTATGTCAAGATGTTAATATGATGGATTGAATCCATTTGAAGCGATGAACAAATCATAAGAAATGAAGTTAAGACGAAATTCACGAGTTTGGACGATAATCGTCGAATTAAGTGAAAATCTTGGAATGGAAGTCAAATTTGATATTGAGCTTGGAAACATTAGTTTTCAATGGAGACAAGTCTTATTTGGCATTATAGAGTTGTGGACTCGAAAATGACCAATTCGACTTAGAGCGAAGAAAGCGGCGTTGAGCGTTCACGAACGTTTATCGTTTTTGTTAAAATGGACTAATAGGTGAATTTTTAGTAAACGAAGTCAAATAGATAAAATTCTTGCATGAACAGCGTAGAGTATGTAATTTGTGAGCCATAGGCTTTTGAGCGAGCCAATTCGGACTTATAACGAAGAAGTTATGAGCAGGAATCTCATGAAAAATTAAGCATCAAAAATTTTACGGTCTTTGAGGGCTTGAGCTTGGCGAAATCGAAATCGAAGGCAAATATGTCACGCCACAACGTCACCAAAAATGGTTATGAGGCTCTGTATGCAAACCACTCTGTTATCATGCTGCGTCGCGACCATATGAAAGGGACTCGCGTGCACAAGTAATGAATCTGAGGACCAGTACACTTTGTTTGTCACAAAGTTGTCTTGATCCCAATGGATTAAAAAGTAAACATGGCGGTCATATACCTTTGATTATGAACATAATTTTGACATTGAAAATGTTTATAAATGAAACATGAAAGTAAATGACTCATTAGTAATGAACTAAAAACCTTAATAATAACATTGTTAAGAATGTTTTAAACCTTAATTATGATCATTTAAAATGTTGAAGTAAATCTATTAAATGTGAGCGTGAGCGATATGCAATATGCATTACTTAACGAATGATGATCGAGTTTTGATTAAATAACGTAAGAATGTTAGTAAGCCAAGTGAGGAAGGATGATTAACTTTCAAAGCGAGTTGTATTAATGAAATAATTTTAGTTAAGTTATAGAAGAAAAAGAGTTGGTAAGAATGATGTAAGTTATAGCGGTAAGCGGAACCATAATAATAACAAATCTAATACGAGATTAGATTGAGAAGAAGGGTAAGATTCATTAGGAACCATGTATGTTCATTCATGACCTAATGTGGTATGTTATGTGGTTATGTGTTGTAGAGGCTATAAAGACTCAAAGGAAAAGTTATTATCTTTGTATGCGAATGGCTGAAGGCAAGTTTTCTTAATAAAACTTATCTAACCTTCGTGTTAGCCAAGTTTTCTGTGATTCATGTTATGAGATCATGAATTGTTTTACTAAAGGGTTCGATGCCAGTTTTACCTCGGCTTAGACTAATCTTGAAGAGTTGATTGATTTATTTACAAGTCTTTCAATATAGAATTGATAACGCTATCTACGCCATTGTTTGATGCGGATTCAAGGTAAGCTTTGAGTATGAATAAACAAATGTATTTTTCATTGATTATTCGATGGAGGCGCGAGGTTGCCAAAACTTAAACGTACATACGTTTTAACGAGGATGTAGTGTTGATCGACATAGAGTACTATGGGCTGATCACCCGAAAGTGCTTTCGTAATATATCTGGGACTTACTGGACTTAGTGTTGGGTTGTCCTTTTCAAAGAAATTATGAAATGCTCATGGTCTTGGACGAAATTGATGTTTTCTTGAATATTGTTATTGTAAAACGTTTTGAAGGAAAAGAAATGCTATTTTGAATTATTGATAGTACTTACGTAACTATTATCCGATTATTGAAGATATCTGATTCCTATGTTTTTAAGCATGTTGTTTAAAAGAAATTGTTGTACTTCTTTGAGCTTGTTATGCTCACTCTTGCTTGAACCATATGAATGCGGAAGCTAAAACCAAAGCAGCGAATCAGAGGATCAAGAGCGAGGATAAAGGCGAAGCGAAGATGAGCGATTAGTTTACCTTGTAATAAACTAGTAAGTTGTATATATTATAGTATGATGAACAAAGAATGTAATGGTTTTAGAACACAGGGAATGGGATGTAATATTATTAATGTAATAAGAATGTCGTTGATACACACATTTTGATGTCGTTTCAATAGAATGAATGTCTGATTATGAGTACCGTGTAGCACCATCATCGGGTTGGAAGATACGGTTTAGGGGCGTCATGGGGTTGGTATCAAAGCATTAGGTTATAAAACTTAAGGGGAAGAACCTTAGGCTAATAACCTCGTTAAGGAAGAAAAGTCAGAAGGAAGTAAACTCGAGCTTTACTTAAGTTGAATGAGTTAATAAGGTATTGAGAAACTTCGATCTAGAAAGATTTAAAAGATGGAAAGTAACCTAAATAAATTAAATGTGATTTGTGCTTATACTATTGTGTGTTATGTACTAATCAACATATGTGTTATTATAGGATGTCGATCGATAGCTTGATGTATAGAGATATACACGGTGGCGAAGAAATTGTGAGCAGTGAGAGCACATACCTCTGCGGTGGCGGAGGTACCATTAGTGATTCTAGAGGAGTCGGAGATAGAGAGTACTTTTTGAGGAGGACTACTCAGGGGAGATATGGATATAGCGTCATACCTTAGTATGATGAGCGATGTGGAGGAAGGGATGGAGGTAACATCGGTTGATACGGTGGTACCTACACTAGAGTCATCACCTCCGGATCTGATGAGATCATTGTATCTGGCGATTAACTTGATGAGAATGTGCAAGCCGAAATGCGATTGTGCGAGAATCGAGAATGAAGAGATTAGTGCTCTTTATGTAGCGAAGAGTGTCTAGAAAGCGATTTTGAGTCGAGCATGATGAGAAGGTGCTCATGATAAATAAGGCTAGGGATTATATGAGCGAGGTGGTAGAGCTTCGTAAAGAATTGGGGGAGAAGGAATGGGAAGATAGCACGGATGTCTTACATCCATGAGAGTGCTCATAAGGATTTCAAGTGAAAGTTGCTTGTTATTCCATTGAGTCGGGACACTCGACATACTTATTAGTCGGGATCTTGTAGTGATGATTGCGAATGAGAAACACGAGAGAATACTTGTTATGCATTATTAGAAGTCTAGAGTTATAAATATATGTGTAGTGACGTAAAACCCTCTTTTGTATAAAAGGTAGTCTTTTTGTAAATCCCAACTTTTGAGAAGTTCAATTGCGGGATAGAAATGTAATAGCTTTTGGCTATGTAAAACAAATTGTAAATAGTTTTGACTATGAAGAAGCATATGAATATAATGAAGTTTTCATTTAATATGCTTTGTTATGGTATGAGTTGTTATGTGACGAATAATAACGAAGTAAGTAAATAGATAATAATGAAATTCTATTTAATTCGAAAAATGCCGCGAGGAGAAGACAACGTAATCGAGAAAGCGGAATCACGTAATGAAAATCAAAGGGGTCAAAACAACCTATCTGAGAGTTCGTTAATTTATTAATGGTGCATTTAACTAAACCGGGGTAGAGTACTGTGAACCTAGGTTAGCGAGAATGACTACCTTTAAAGAATTTAAAAGCGTAGGTCATGGGAGTTCAAAGGAACAACGGACCCATTAGAAGCCCGAACATGGGTAAAGGAAATAGAGAAGGCGTTTGTTATTATAAAAGCGTGGGTGAATCATAAAGACTTCTTTTGCGACTTACATGATGAAAAGGGAAAGCCAACTTTTGGTGGGAGGCTCACGGGGTGGGGCTAGAAACGGATCTGATAACATGGGAACAATTCAAAGGTTTTCTTGAGAATTATTTCCCTACAAGTATCTGAGGAGGATGGAGATTAATTTCTTAGAACTTAAACTAGGGGACATGATGGTTCCCCGATCTGCGACTAGATTCAATGAATTGGCAAGGTTTTCTCCACATCAGTGGACCTTTGAGGAGAGGAAGGCTCGTAGGTTTGAAGCGGGGCTGAAACCACAGCTCTATAGTAGGATTTTGGTGTTCAGTGTTTCCTATGGGACCATTACTGGAGAAAGGTGATTATAGCGAGAGGGTGGTAGTGAGGCGTTGACTCAATACCACAAAGAGAAGAAGAATAAGAACAAGGAGAGGGAGGAACCAAAGGCGAGAGTGCGGTGGTAGTGGCGAAATATGCGAAAAAGAAAGAATTTTAACTCGAGGAATACTTTGGAGGGGAACAAGGGATCTAAGCGTAGGATCGAAGGTATATAAGACATGTGGAAAGACTCATCTAGTAGTCTATCTGAAAGGAAATCGGTTTATTATAAATGTGGACAAGAGGGTCATATATTACCCAATTGTCTAAATCTAAGAAAAACCATGGTTGTTTTTTGTATGTGGGTCGTTGGACCACATGGCAAAAAATGCCCCAAAGAGGGGTCGAGGAAAGTAAAGGTGTTAGTAGTGGTAAGTTAGCCATGATGCGGTTGCATCGGTGAATTTAATGTAGCGAGTATCATTAGATTTGATACAATGAATGTTTATGTCTTTGTTTGATTGGAGTGCTACTTTTTTTTTATAGCATGAGAGTTTGCTAAGTGATTAAGTTCATTCTCGGAAGGGATTATAAATACCTTTATATATGTTAAGGTAGAGAATGGGGAAATAACTTTCGTTAATTATATTCGTGGAAATGGCTTCATGAATAAGGAATGTAAGCAAATATCGGTAGATAAAATGCCGATAAAGTTGAGAGAATTTGAAGTAATTCTCGGTATGAATGAGTTGATTAACCATAGAACTTTAATAAATTGTTAGAATAAAAGTATGAATCTTGATTTTCTAAGTAACCCAAGGTAGTATTTCTGATAATAAAACACCGAGATGCTCTTTGTTGTCTAACTATGGCCTTGAAGTTAGGAGGATGTTAAGGAAGAGGATGAGTCATTACGTTTACGTATCAACTATCGTAAGGGAGTAAGTTAGTGGTTGAGAGTAAATACCCGATTGCCGGGATCGATGATCTATTTGATCGAGTTGAAAAAGGGTAAAGTATTTTTCTAAGATAGATTTATTATATGCAGGTATTATCGGTAAAAAAGTAAGGAAGGATGAGGTACCTAAGATGACGTTCGAAATCGTTATAGTTATGATGAGTTTTTGGTTATGTCGTTTGGGTTAACTAATGTGCGAAAGTTAGACTTTTCCGTGAAGGGGTCTTGCAAGCAAGTCGGTGGCAAATTGATAGAATACTCTTGTGAGGTGCTATGGTTGAAAGTACCATTAAGCGTCGTAGAGTGTTCAAATATTATTTGAACAAGGGTGTCGTAATGATCATTGGTGATATTCTAGTCTACTTTAAGGCGTCGAAGATCACGTTGAACATTGAAGATAGTGTGAGAAACACTACGGAGGAGAAGTTGGATCTGAAATTCACTACGTGTGAATTGTAGCTAGAGAGATAGAGAGATTTGTTACTGAGAAGTATGTTGGGAATGAGAAGTGAGAAAATAGTTTTCAGGAGCTAAAAGGAAGGTTAAGTGAGGCATCTGTATTGTCTTTATCAGATGATACGGGGAATTTTGTAGTGTATCTCGATGTTTCACATAGATGACGAGGGTTGCGTGCTCATGTAGCATGGCAAATGTCATTATGTATGCATCACGCCCGATTAAAGAATTATGAGGAGGTTTATCCTACTTATGATCTATAATTGGCGGTTTGTAGTTTTGAATTAAAAATTTGAAGATAGTATTTATCACGGGGAGAAGTGTAGAGATATACGGACTCTAAGAAGTTTGAAATATATCTCCACGAAAAGAGTTGAATATAAAGTAGAGAAGGTGATTAGAATGGATAAGAGATTACGGCCGTGATATGTTATATCATATATGGAAGGTAAACGTAGAAGCTGGCCAAGCGCGTTAAGTAGGAAGGGTAGGGGAAAAGCTATCGATGTTAACGACTCGAAATGAGTTAATAACGGAGATGGTAAAAATAGACTAGAAGTTAAATTACGGAATGAAGAGGTAGAAATGTTATTCACAACGTAGACTCGATCCACGATAATGGAGCGAAGTTAATTAAATACAACTAGGTAATGAGGAGTGCAAATGAATGAAGAAGAGGATCACGAGGATAAAGAGAAGATCATATATAATCTTGTTTTGAAGGAGGAATTTGAGTTTCAAATAATTTTAAAGTTAAAGAAGAATTAATAAAGAAAGATAGCGTAATATGTTAATAAGTATTTAAACTTCCAACTCAAATTATTGATAGGAAGTGACAAGTCTTGAAAAATAAGATAATACCTTCGGTGAAGGTGAAATGAAAGAACCACATATGTCGAAGAAGCATTGTGGAAACTTGAATTAAAATAAAAGAAAAAATTTCCTCAATGGTGTATGTAATTATTAGCGAGATTACGGGGACGAGAATCCTTATAAGGGGAAGAGTGTAGCAGCCCGAAAAAATCAATTTTTGAGAATTAAATTTTTATTTGATTATGTGGATTAAATGAATTTAAGTAATTAGTTATGGGAGTAAGTTATTTGATGGTCCTTCTATGACCTAGACATATCAGAATGTCGTAGTATTTTGGCTACGTGGAAGAATTAAAGTGTTTGAATTTCCAAGATGAAAATAAAAGCTTTTTGAAATTTTTTGAAAAACACTATTCACGCATTTACGCTTCAAAATTATTTTTGAACTTAGAAATACGTAATGATAGAATATCGAGGTGAGATAGAATATCCAATAATATTTCAGTTATGGCAAACACAGTTTTTTGCCTGCGGACTTAAAACCTAACGATTAGGGAAAGTGAGTTCCGAGAAGGAATTTAAATGCGTATAATGAATTAAAGCGATGATTGTATAATACATGGGTATTATGCGAAGTAATGAATCTGAGTATGATACAAAGTATTATCTGAGTATATGTATGAATGATGGTATGTGTATATAAATAAGTATCTGAGTTAGAATACGAGATTAATACGTAAATTATACGTTATAAGGCTTTAAGCCATATGTAATGGACTTGTAGGATTGTGTAGGAAATTGTAATTAATAAAGCCCAATATAAATTAATGTTAAAGCCCAAATATTTGAAATGTTAAGTCCAATGTAAATTAATGAACAAGCCCCGAATGTTTGTTTAATTGTAAGCCCAATGTATAAGTTAGGTTAATTAAACCTTAAGCCCAAACTAAGAATCCAATGGGTTAGGAGGATCCATGGGGCAACCCATGATCACATGGGTGAATTGGTGACCAAGAATTAAGTGTGATGAGCAAGTAGACTTAAGGGTTAAGCAAAGGATAAGTTAAGTAACTTAAAGGCTAAGTAAAAGTGCTTATGTGTGATGAAGCAAGCAAAGTGCTTATATGTGATGACTAGTAAACTTAATGGCTAAGTTATTGTGATGGCCAAGTAATTAATTTGATGATTAAGTAAAGGATAAGCCCATATTGCTAAGAAAGTATGTTAAGGCCAAGTAAGTGTGGTGAGGCCAAGTTAACTTAATAGGGTTTAAGTAATGAATAGTAAGGAGGTGATTAAGGAGGTGGATTGGATTTTGACCATTATACCCTAACTTAGAAAATCTATAAATAGCAAGCTTTGGATTTCATTTGTTGGTTGTTAGATTTTCATCCAACAACTTATAACTTATTGGTTAGAGAAAAGTGAGAATAAAGCTAGAAAAGCTAGAAAAGCTAGTCTTTGATAGTTCAAAGAAGCAAGAAGAAGATTAAAGATTAACCAAGTGATATTCAAGGGTAAGAATCTTAAACCATGATTCTCTTTCTCTTCCATTGATAGAAGTGGGTAATGTGGTAGAACATGTATGCTAAGGAATGATAAGAATGATTAATCAATGGACTTAAGCCTTATATAAGTCATGAATAAGTAATTCAAACTTAATTAAGTTATGAACTTATGAAAGAACTTATATGAACTTGTCTTATGTTTACTTTAATAAGATTGTATGATAATAAGAAGCAAGAATGATGGTTAAAAGATTTAATCATATGATAAAAAGTAAATGCAAGTGAATCCATAAGTAGTTTATACTTTTATAAGTTATAAACTCACAAAGAACAAGTAATAACTTATCATGTTTATAAGTTAATGAAATGAATGTATGTCGAGATGTTAATATGATGGATTGAATCCATTTGAAACGATGAACAAATCATAAGTAATGAAGTTAAAGGCGAAATTCACGAGTTTGAGACGATAATCGTTGAATTAAATTAAAATTCTCGGAATGGAAGTTGAATTTTGATATTGAGCTTGGAAACATTAGTTTTCAATGGAGACAAGTCTCATTTGGCATTATAGAGTTGTGGACTCGAGAATGATAGAATTTACGACTTAGAACGAAGAAAGCAGGCGTTGAGCGTTCACGAAATGTTTATCATTTTCATTAAAATGAACTAATAGGTGAATTTTTAAATAAAGTCAAATAATAAAATTCTTGCATGAACACGTAGAGTATGTAATTTGTGAACCGTGGGCTTTTGAATGAGCCAATTCGGACTTATAACGAAAGAAGTTATGAGCAGAGAATCTCACAGTAAAAATATTACATCAAATTTTTTACGGGAGTCAAGTCGTGGCGCCCAGTCGAGAGAATAAATATATATGAAATTCGCGAGCAAAGGCTTAGTGTGAAAAGTTGTGGCTTTAGAAGTCGTTGCTGTACCACTCAATAATGTAAGGGACTTTGAGCCATGAGCGGTTGATCTAGTCTTGGAGACCATCGAAAGTGGCAGCGCAATTGACTATGACAAAAAGTGGTAAAGCCCTCTACGACATAAAGAAGACTTTTGTTGACGAAGTTGATTATGAACCCGAATGTTTGCAAGATTGAGACAAGATGGGACATGTAATTACTTATTAAACATGATAAGACCTTTCCTAAATCATTTTTATAGTGATGACCTTAAACCTTAATTAATGTTGTTCAATGAGGGTTAAATAAAGAACGTATTAAATATGAAAACGTGAACAATGTATGTATATAATAAGTGTACTTAACGAATGATGATCAAGTTTGGATAATAACGTAAGAACGTTAGTAAGTAGTGAGGAAGGATGATTAACTCAAAACAAGTTGTATTAATAAAAGTAAATCCACTTAAGACGTATAAGAAGAGAAAAAGTGGTAAGAATGATGTAAATTATAATAGCAAGTTGGAACGAATAAATAACAAATCTAATACATATTTAGATTGAGAAGAAGGGTAGATTCATTAGGAACCATGTATGTTCATTCATGAACCTAATGTGTGGTATGTTATGTGGATTATGTGTTGTAGAGGCCTATAAAGACTTAGAGGAAAAGTAATTTTCTTGTAGCGGAGACGTTGAAGACAAGTTTTTCTTAAACGTTTGTCTAACCTTCGTGTTAGCCAAGTTTTACGTGATTCATGTTATGAGATGCATGAACTATTTTACTAAAGGGTCGATGCTAGTTTTACCTCGGCTAGACTAATCTTGAAGAGTTGATTGATTTATTTACAAGTCTTTCGATATAGAATTGATAACGCTTATCGCCTACATGATTGTTTGATGCGGATTGAGAGTAAGCTTGAGTATGAATAAACAAATGTATTTTTCATCGATTATTCGATGGGCACGCGAGGTTACCAAAACTTAAACGTACACGTTTAATGAATGTAGTGTTGATCAACATAGAGTACTATGGGCTGATCACCCGAAGTGCTCGTAAGATATATCAGACTTACGGACTTAGTGTCGGGTTGTCCTTTTCAAAGAAATTATGAAATGCTCATGGTCTTGGACCAGAATTAATGTTTTACTGAATATTGTCATTGTAAAACGTTTTGAAGGAAAATAAATGATATTTTGAATTATTGATAGTACTTCAGTAACTACTATCCGATTATTGAAGATATCGATTCCTATGTTTCAAGCATGTTGTTTAAAAGAAATTGTTGTACTTGTTTGAGCTTGTTATGCTCACTCTTGCTTGAACCATATGAATGCGATTAGGGCCGAATATAACGCGAGCGAGGATCAAACAAGGATAAAGGCAAGACGAAGATGAGCGATTATTTTACCTTGTAATAAACTAGTAAGTTATATATATTATATTATGATGAACAAAGAATGTAATGGTTTTAGAACACAGAGGATGGGGATGTAATATTATTAATATAATAAGAATATATATTGATACACACATTTTTGATGTCGTTTCAATAGAATGAATGTATAGTTATGAGTGAGTTTCAGTGTAGCACCATTTGTCGAGGTTGGAAGATACAAAAAAATTATATCATTCAGATATTCATGAGAAATATTATATTCGTTTTAATATTAAGTAAGGAATATTATATTTGTTTAATAATCATAAGGAATATTATATTTTTTAATATTAAATGAGGAATATTATTTTCCTTGATAGTTGTAAGGGATGTATTTTGTTCGGTGTTAAATGAAATAATATTTTCTTCTTCTACTCCGTAGTATGCTAAGTAATATTATTTCGTTTGATTTTGAATCTACACTCATTTTGTTGGAGTTTTGGCTTACATACTCTATGAAATTAGTAGAATATCCTTGATATTTCTTGCTTACGTCGATGTATCATTTTCATGAAAATATTATTCTAGGCATTCTTGATAAGTTTTAACTTTTTCATCTTAGAGATCTATTCAAAGGATTACTATTCGAAGTACTATTAATGGAAGTCTTATTCACTAAAATTATTTATGATAAAAATTGATTTCTTTTTGGTCCAAATTATTTTTGATCTGATATTATTCTTGAATTTTACTCCTAAGCGATGTCGTGTTGATAATTTGGACATTATTGAATTACGGATAAATTAAATTATAATTCTTTAAAATTTATCTTTTGCTTTCTTTTTAATTGAATTCTTATATCATTGTCATCATCCTCGTGCTTATTATTATTATGAAAGTCATCTTTTGGCTGTGGTGCGTAGATGGACTTGGTATGATTATGACCGAGGATTATTGATTATAATCGTGGCCAAGTAATGTTACAAATGATGTGGTAAAAGTTCTCATTAGCCGTGGTCACGTTGATGGACAATTTTTGGTGTGATTATGACCCGTGGGTTCTCTTGACGAAGTCTGAAGATGAATTGTTTTATGATGTGATTATGACCATTGATGAAAACAGCGAATATCCTTAGCCGTGGTCGTAGATGATTTGTGGTCGTAAATCTTAATGAATAACCTTGGTAGTAGTCGCGAGAATGATTCGATGAAGTGGATTATTTATTAAGTTGAGTCTCGGCCGATAAAATTGATAATAAACTTTTAAATCATAGAAGATAGTAGATCTCATACTCTGCTTGGCTCTTAAATGGATTGCTTAAAATTCTGATTAAACTTGATGTATTGTATTTTATCGGTTTAACAACTTTGAAGGCTAACTATAATTTAATACTGCATTATTTTAGTCATAATATTTCTTCTTAAGGCTGAGTTGAGCTCACCACTTTGCTTTCATTTGTTCTCTTGAGGGAAATGAGAATATAAATTTGGGACTAGTCGGGAATGGAGTGATGGTCAGATGTTTGCATTAGTAGTCCTCACTATACGTGAAATAGTGTGATAATAAATGTATTGAGGACTTATTTTGAGTTTGAATCTTTTGTTTAAGAGATAATGTTGTATTAAAACTTCATTTTCGTATTATATATTTAAGTTTGTATTTGTATTACGTACCATGTATTTGGCCGACTTCGAGAATGGGTGATGTATACCTATTTTTGGGGCATCACACTTGTGTTTAATTAACTTATCTCAACATTTTTGGATGCCGTTTCAAATCTGCTACAAAATAAGGGTTAATTGATACCACGTAATGTACCCACTATATTATGAATGGTTGATTAAATAACAAATAAGCTTAGGTAGGTCAATACTAGCGAAGGATTTCCTCATCTCTCCCTAGTTCTAGTCTCACATCTTGGCGAGGATCATATCCTAGCTTTGATACTGTGTGACACCCCAAAATAGGTATACATCACCCCGTTCTTGATGTGGCGAATACATTGATGCAGAACTTAAATACAAACCTAATTTATATCTGGTATTAAGTTTAAATGCAGAATACAACAAAACATAAGTACATGAGTTTTAATACAAATATTGTCTCCTAGACAATATCGAAACTCAAATTCCAATCTCATTACAATTATTATCACCTTATTTCACGAGAATAGTGAGGACTACTTTAAATCAGCATCACGGAGGCGTCGATCCACGTTCACACGACTAGTCGACTGTATTCTCATTTCTTTGAAGAAACGATGAAAAAAGGGTGAGCTCATTCTTGATAGAATGCGATGGTCAAAAAAATTGACATCCTTTGAATTGTATAAGTGCGATGAATCTGATAAGAACGACAATGTGAGACAGCAGATGGTGGGAATAAAAGATCCATTGAGAGTCGTGAAAATTAAATCTCTTATCTTACATGATTTAAAGTTTATCATCAATTTTGTCGGCTGAAAGTCGTGAAATATGAGTGATTTGAATCCATGCACTCTGGGCAGGATATTCGTTGAGTAATAATCAAACAGTTTCATAGGCCCGGATATAAGAATGAGAATATTCGTGAACATGCATACCAATTGGATGCATCCAATAGCTATGGCGATAATCAGATTTGAGACGATTAAATCATCAAATTTATCAGAAATCGTCAATTTATATAGAATGATCACGGTTATCTTGTAAAATCAGATTAATCCATGCCCTTTCTTGAAAATAATTTGGATAACAAAATAATTCATGAATATGCAAGTGGGTGAAAGTACTGAATGAATATAATCATACCAATGCTTTGTGAAGAACATATTTCCGTGAAAGTGGTATAATTGAAAGGTAGATATTATCGTAAGAATGTAGTATGATATTCAGCATTGAATATCTGGGATGAAATGAATAACTTTAATACAACTTTCATAAAATGAGTGTAGAATTTGGAAATACAAATGAGAATAATATTACTTACGCTACGAGTATGGAAGAAAATATTATTTCATCAGATTGAAGAAAAAATAACATCACCTTAAAAGAAGAGTATTCAATTTGGTATAGCGTGGATATTCTTGAAGAAAACTTTCCTTTATTTTCTCATAAAGCTTCTTAAAACTACAAAAAGAAATACGATATTATAGAAGTAAAGCTCTGAGTTCTTGTGATTTCAATTCTAAACTAAGCATCCTATTTTATAGGAGAATGGAAAGGATATTATTTGATTTTTTCCACGGTTGAGCAGTTTGAGAATTCCCGTGCTTGTGAATTTTTGATTTCATAAGATTTACTATACCTTGCTTAATAGTAAAAATCTTGTGTGAATAAAATATAATATATTCTATTTTCATAAAAAACAAACTTATTATAATATATATATATATATGTGTGTGTGTGTGTGTAATAATAATAATAATAATAATAATAATAATAATAATAATAATAATAATAATAATATAATAATATGCTCTCGACCAAAGGCATTGGCCTCCCCCTATCGACATCATCAATATATATATATATATATATATATATATATACACTATATAGCCTACACACTATTTTGAAAAATGAAGTAGGTGGGGAGTTAGATAAAATTTACAACAAATACTTAATAAAATCCCCTCGATATTTTAACAACATTTATTCATCATTATTATAACTCATGATATTAACTTAAGCGGATAGTTACTCGAGAAAGGGGAGGAACTTTCGAGGTAAGAATTTCTCCTATTGGCGGCAGATTGGGTGACCCGAACCCTTTTCCTCGTGAGAACTTTCTAGACATTGTTAATTATGCGGAGGATAATAATATGAATAACTTGTCATCTCAATTATTGATTTAATAATATAAAATATTGACAATAATTGAATCGATTAACATGAGATACTATGTATCAATTATTGTAGCAATAATTGAGTATAACTAAGTGACTTTTTCGTAAGCATCGATAATCAATCTGGTGTTTCTTGTCTGACATTACAGTATTCTTTATACTTACCATAGGGTATTTTAACGGTTTAACGGTAAAAATTTACGTTATTTTTTATAAAAAGATATTTACATTGTTTTATCATTACGACAATAATTCCATTGTTGAGGTCCACCGATGATTATTAATAAATAAATCTGAATATTCCTATTAAAGCAGACGTTCTCGGAGCCAATGAATATTTTATAACAACTTTGCTTACTTTGCAAAATTTATAAATATTACCCATGACTATAACATTATATCAAATTCACTCCATAATATTCAAAAATATATTTCAAGAAAATTCATCTATATTCATAAAGTTGGGGTCTTACAAGAGTAGTACTGGCATTAGAATTTGACTTTCTTATAATATTGTGGGTTGGTACATTGCCCGATTACAGTTCGTAATGTGATAAAATTTAGATTGGTAAATTGAAATCAACTAAATTAACGAATATTTTATCGAAGAAAATTTACCACTTCTGCGGTTTGTCCCACATTAAGCAGGGTCTCTTCCTGAGTCGAGGCTGCCTTTATCTCCAAAACTAATTCTTCCGGTTACCTGCATTACCCAAAACACATGGAGAAAAGAATTTTACTGTATAACCTTCCACTGAACAAAAAATGCTAGGAAGCGATATCTTTCGAAACCCTAACTTCGAAACAAACCATCGGTACGCAACATCTAAGAAATGAGCAAGGTTTACACACATGCAGCAAATTTGCGTATTTGAAGTATATACAAATCTCGAATACTCAATCAAGATGTGAAGGAGAGAAACACGATAAACAAAATTGGGTTACATTCCGATTGGGGTACTTAATTAGGATTTGACAAAATGATAGCCCAAATATGATGGTTAACTCTGCGAGACATGGGCTACATTTACAACACTTTGGAAGCGATCCGAGAGGTTGTGATATAAACTAATACCTCCATTGAACATACTAATATTGCAAAGGCAATCTAAATCTAAATAACATTTATCTACTCACCCAAGCCGCGATGTGCGTCTCAACTATTTCTTGTTCTCACTGTCTTGAGTTTTCAAATCTTAGAACATCCTCCACTGAAATCCAGTAGAAGTTTCGGATGAGACATAAAAGCAAAAGTAAGGGTAATGGCTTAATGTTCGAGAAGTGACTATCTGCTTTGTGTGCACAGTTGTTGTTGCGGTGACTATTTTACTTGTTGATGACCTTTTCGGATTGTATATCTTAAACTCAAAATTACGACCTGATAAGCCAGTTAATTATATATTGAGCGAAGTTGCGATAAGCATATAAGATATAATTATATAAACAAAAAATAATGCATAATCTTTGCTAGAAAACTTCGATGGATTAAATTGATTTGGGATTGTATAATTACTCGACTAAACAAAAACTCACAAAAGTTATGTTGATGGACACACATTTATAGATATATGCGACGAAAATGGAAAAAATGAGCTTATTTTATTTATTTATTTATTTTTCAAAAAAATGATACCTTATTATTTTCGGTGTTTACATTATAATCAGTCGAAAATCTCACTTACATGTGCTAACTAAAACTTAACATTAAACAAACATAGCATCATTTATATCCTCCATAATTTTAGAGCTCATCCATTCAACTTCGACTTTTGAGCGAATTTGATCCCATATATTCTTTCTTTGATTACGCGATCCAGAGATAATTAAACTATTTTCCTGCTTTTTGGCAGAAGCACGCTTAACATTGGCGATCCATTGCTCGACCTTTCTTTAGAGGATAATTCATGGGTTTCTAGTTAATAACTATTCGATCTTATATTTAAAACAAAAGTTTCACTTTTTAACATATATTTTAAAACTTGACAATCGAATGAAGTGACAAATCCCTAAAGGAACAATCATTTAAGAAAACTAATCATTTCTGATCAGTACTTCATGGAAAGAAAGAATATAAATGAAACATAATGTTAAAAGCGTTGGAAGTAAAAACATAAAATACTTATATTCTAGCAAAGATTATGTGATAAAGGGACACCATTTGACCTTTAAGAAATAAAATCATTGTAATATTTAGCCATAAAGTCATTAGAAAATATCGAGAACAATGTAAAATCAAATAACATTCACTCAGATTCCACAAAAAGAGTCCCATTTTTTTTTCAAAAAAAAATTACAATTATTATGAATGTATTTTTATTCTATGTTTACCCCTAATTTGTTATTTGATAGTGGTGGGATGATAATGCAAACTTAATGATAATATGAAATAAAACTTGGTAGCTTCTGATTAACAAATAAAATTTTAATTAGAATAACTTTGCATCGTTAATATACACTTGGTCTCCCCGAAATCTTATTCTAACAATTTTCCTACCTTAGATTAGAGTATATAAATTTCTCTCTTTGGGATAGCCGGTGAGGGCGCGATTAACTTGAAATTAAGACCAAACCTTTGGTATATTGGACCAAACACAACGACTGAGAAGCGAAGGCAACCTAGTGATTTGCTAGAAGAATGAAAAACAATAGTCATATATATTTAGCTATAGATTATGGTTATGATGCGAGATGTAACCTGAGGCGACGCGTGATTTTTAAAAAAAAAAACCTCAATCTTCTTGCTTCTTGATCAAGGTCTCTTTAATTAAACCAAAGACATTTTGCGAAAAATGAGTTTTAACCTGACAAACCATGTAACAATCATAAACCTCAAGTTATAAACTAAGGTACTAAATATATATACTTGACATGGGTTACGACTTCTTTTCTCTTAAAGCTAAATTTGAGGATATGCTCTGAAAATGTATTCACCGAACACCTATAATTCATATAAATGATAATTTGGAACTTAATTCTAAAATTCATTCTATAAATCTTTCATCACAGCCTGAATTGAAGCAGTATGCAAGTTTGTATTTGTAGCACTATGCATATATTAAATTTTATGTGTGTGTATACATATATTTGTAGATATAATGACTGACGGAAGAAGCATAGAAAAGGACTCACCTCGATTTTATTGTTGATTTGATTTCTAAATTACTGAGACCGTGAAGTTTTCTTCCTTGAGTAATGTATCTCCTCGACTTGATAACTTTATTAATAACATTTACCTGCTATATTTCCAAAAGCATTTCTTAGACAATCTGAGATACCCGATGCCTAGTACCACCTAAAAAAATTAAAAATATATTCCAGAGAACATTAGATCATAGAGTAACCTAACAACTATTTGTGAAAATTTGCATTATCACTTAAAATGATCGATACGTACGATAAAATATACCAGCTTTGCAAATGAATGGTTTGGGAAGAAAAGATGAGAGAGGAAAGAACATACATAAACATGAGATAAAATACTAATAAATGATAAACTTATTTACATAATAGTCCAACAAATCTACCTGCAAATGAAAAGAGTGGGACACAAAAGATAGAGAGGAAAAGAACATCGTAAACATGAGATAGAATACTAATAAATGATATCTTAACATATTTTATAATTATTTCACAACAAATTCTTAAATTTAGATCTAGTAAAGTAAAAGAAAAATTACCAGAAGTCTTATATATTACTATTGAAATTAATCAATCAAAATAAAAATAATCAACCAAAGAAAATCCCCACGATGATAAAAGAAAATAATGATTAAGGGTGAATTACTTATTGAAATCAAATTACTACGATCTTGATCATCATAAACAAAATTGCAACCATTTGGTATTCTTACTACTATATTTTCATTTCTTTTTTTTTCAATGGTAGGCAAATTTACCATTCGATTACTTTATTGATTTCATGTTTTAGGACTCTTTTGGTTAATAGAAAATGGCTTTATAGAAAAATTTGCACTTCGGTGGATTAATAGTTAACTACGAAAATCACCAAATTAAACTTCATTTCTTAAATCAAATTAGAACTAATATTACACCAGCTTGATTGGATTGAGGAGAAGTTCTCCTTCCATTTCATTATCACTAAAACAAAAAATCATTGCAAGTAATGTGAAAATTATTAGATATATTAATCAAATCGGGATGGAGAAAATCAAAATATATATAGATGGAGAGAAGAAAAATAGCTCCCCTACATTTTGTTGCTATAATACTCCTACATACGATGCGTATTCACGCCATTGAAAGCAAAATCCCGACAATACAGGGGCATCCGTTGGCATCGATGATGACAACGATGAACCACACCCACGAATTAGCGATTGAATTGATAAAAGTGAAGAGAACCTCAACAAATTTTAAGGATTAGGAGAGACAAAAATTTGCATAATACATTTGGAGAAGAAGAAGTGGATGATTGATTTACATCGATAAGGATTAGGAAGAGGAGATTAACACTGACTAAGAAAGGCAGTATGAATTTAAGTAAAAAATCGAAGAAGGCGTCGAATTGAAGAAGATCGTCGGTGGAAGAAGAGGAAGAGGAAGAAGATGAAATCGAAAAGGGCGAAGAGAAGCGAGAAGAGTAGTGAGAGAACAAATCAATAAGACTGAATACTCATCTACTCAAAAGATTGGCAAATCGATCGATTAAAATTGAGTGTGTTAACTAATTAATTGATTTCAAATTAATTGAGTTAACTACTGTTGGAAATCAAATTGGAAGCGAATGAATTTCAAATTAAGTGAGTTGACTCACCCAGATTATACAATTTAAAAGATGCGGTTGTGATGCCTTTATATATAAGGTATTGATGTCGATACTATTAAGCCGTTTTATAATTAAAGACTAATAGTCTCGAGTCTGAATTAAATTTGAAAATAAGCAAGACATTAGGAATTAATGAGTAAATATCTCAGTATAATAGTTCACAAACAAACATAGCGATAGTGTTTTGAGATATGAATGTATGACTTTTGTTTTTAATTTGTTATAGGAATTACTCTGTATATTGTACTAAAATTAGTCTTATAATATAAGTTGCAAAAAATGGAAGTGATTGATACATTTACTATCTGATGACATAATATATGAATTTGAAAATATATATTTTTAATTTGTATCTTTAAATATAAGAATTATTTATTTTAATAATGATGGCATACTAGTGAAATTATGATAAGGAACTAATAATTTCACGTAAAAAGAATGATATTTTCACATGATCCCTCTCACAGAATAGTGAGCGGGTCTAAATCTTCATGTGAGAGATACTCGTGAAAATATCGATTTTCATTATGATATTATAATTGAAAATTTACAACATTTTGTTTTATCGTAAGCAAACGTAGGAGCTTTTTAATTATGTAGCATTACGGGTATGGGATTAAATATATCTAGACACAGCAGTATAGTTAGTTAATTGTTGGAATTGAAATCGTAAATAAGCTGGACCAATGGGTTAGTTAACCATTTTTATTTATTCCAGTTAGTTAAAATTTGGACTTATATTTTTAAAACAAATATAGTTACGACAGGTTAACCGTTTTTCAACCCGTATTCGATCTGTTTATATATACATATATCTGAGAGAGAAATAAAGAATCACATTGGGAAAGAAAAGTGTAGGGTATGAATGAATGAATGAGAGTGACTAGTAAAGCTACATCTGATGCCGATTGTTTCTCTCTCTATAAATAATAGTTATATATTTTTGTTAATTCGTTTCATGTATATTATTATTTGTTTATGAGATTTCTTTAAGTCGAAAAAGAGTCCATATATGACTAATAAATATTATTACGACTTTTGCGTGCAAGATAAAAAGAAAGTTACGTTGGGTTTGGGAGGTAGTTTTGGGATTGTGAGTTGGTTAGGGGAATGGAACAAAAGGTAGGTATCTGAGAGGAAAAGAGATGGTATACTGATATGCCCCAAAATAGGTATACATCACCCCATTACGGGTTGTCGATACATGAGTGCGAAGCAACTTCTGACTTTATTATTACAACGGTAAAGCTGTGAGTTTAAATCTGAATATTATCTTACAGACAATATTTATACTCAAATAAATCCTCATCACATTTATTGATACATTATTTTACAAAATGGTGAGGACTACTAAAAGCAATCCTTTCTAAAACCTTCATTCCATTTTACCACAGGCTACATTACTTATTTTACAAAAATGTTATGTTCCGCCTCCACGAGAAGAATGGAACAAAAAGGAAAAAGGGTGAGCTCATTAGCTCGATAAAGAATATTATGACTAAGATAATATCTGACAAATTATCGTTAGTCTTGACGAGGAAAAAATTTAATAGAATCTGATAGACAACAAATTTTGAATCAATATTACATGATGAAATAATAATTCATTAGAAGAGTTAAGTAGAGAATGCAAACTACTATCTTACATGTATGAATTTAAAGTTCATCGTCTATCTTTTATCCACAACAACAACAATCGATATACATACTGGAATCAAATATTCATCTTTTGCTTCTGGGCGAAGATATTCATCGATTAATTAAGTATTCATTTAAACACACATTCATCTTTTACTTCTGAGCGAAAGATATTAATCGATCGGTCGTGTTCATCTTCAACACTGTTCATCTTTACTTTTCTGAGGCCAAAGATATTCTTAATCATTCATCTTTGCCTTCTACTGGGCGAAGATATTCAATAATATCATCATTTAAAATGGCGAGGATGATGAAAATATTTTTAAAAGCGAATCGGTGAAACAAAATGACAAGGATTAAGGATTAAGGATTAGGTACTTTGTTTTTATCCATGTCAATGATACCCCAAAAATAATCACGGTGGTGTAAAATTCGAGAATGATCAAAACATGGATCTGATCAAAGCTAGTATCCAAAATAGATATTTTGAACGAAAAGAAGAAATTTTATTTTTTTGGTGAATAGTCTTGAAATATCGTGAATAGTCTTAGTATCGTGAATAGTCTTAGTATCGTGAATAATCAAGTATCGTGAATAGTAAATCAAACACCAAAGATAGAAATTCCAAAAAAAAACATCTTCACGCTTAATGAATAGTACTTTCGTGAATAGTAACTTCGTGAATAGTAACTCATGAATAGTAACTTTCGTGAATAGTAACTCATGAATAATAACCCCAGAGCATGAAAAAAGTTCAAATTTGATAAAAACTTCGGATCGACATTTGGCGTAATGATATTGAAGAAATAATATCATTCTGAAAAAAAATAATATCCGCTTACCTCGAAGAATCGGTGCCGGAAGGAAGGTCGGAAGTGATCTTGAATGAAACTTATCTTGAGCAACAACTCTCAAAGTATCTAAATACTCACAAAATCGCTCAATAATATAGAGAGAAAAGAAAAACTTTGTTTACGGTGTGATTTTCAATTCTAACTTAGCCCTCTATTTATAGGAAAATGTTAGCCGTAGAAGCGGACTTGACTTTTTTTACACGATGGCTTTACCTACTACTATTGCCACCCACCACATTTGAAATAAAATTCAGCACATTTCTTCACCAACCACAAGTGGGGCCCACTCAATTCTAAATTTTCCACAAAATCAATTATAACCCTAATTTAAGAATCAGACACCTCTTAAAATTCATAACAAATCATTAGTGCATTTTAGCGGTTCAAAATTTGTGGACATATACTCAACTTATGTATGTATAACATACCCAAAAATTACCACAATCCAGCAGTCGGATTAAAAATTATAATCCCATGATATATCTGAAAACCCCTGATTTAATTTTAATACCTCGATACGGTAAAATCTTGATAAAACACCTCAACAATAATTTCTTCATTTATAACCACATAAATAAATCCATCATTTATATCCACATAAAATAAATATTTCTTTATCATATGAATCAATAATTAATTATTCACAAATAATATTACAGAATCCGCAATTATATGACGGTAGTTCGAGGAAGGGGGCTTTCAGATAAAGGATTTCTCCTTCTTGGCCTTGATTAGGTGACCAAACCTCTCCTTGTGAACTTTCTAGACATTGCCAATAATGCTATCTAATAATATTATTCAAATAATATGAATTATTGATCGATAATGGAGATAATGTGCGGTGACAATTATTGAGCAATGATAATATAAAATATCAATGACAATTATTGAATCGATAAAATAAAATATTGAGCGGTAACTACGTGAAAATTATTGAGTAGTGCCTTCTTACGTAAGGATCGATAATTCAACAATCTTTGTGCAATCTGGTGTCTTCTTTGTGCGACCCAGCGTATTCTTGTATTTTAACCATAGCGGGTATTCAATGGTCTTACTTGTAACAAGCTTCTGTAGTTATTTTTAACCAACTTATATTTGTCGTTTTCTTCATCCAATAAAACTTTAGTTATGGGGCCCACATTTGCATTGTTGTAGGTCGATACGAATATTCTGAAACGATGATCTGAATATTCCACGACCAACGAATATTCCCAAACAAAATGAATATTTTATAACCACTTGCTTTTTTTGAAATATTTGCGTATTTAACCCTAACTATCCACGTTAATCAAATCAACCTTACTATTTCAAAATAATAAATAAAGGAAATTCCTTTTTATTTAAAAAAATTTGAGGTCTTCTGACCTCCCTCACTTATGAAATTTAGTCCTCGAAATTGGCGTCACGATACACAGTGTTTGAAAAGGTGAGGATACCTAAGCTTTCATTTAGTTTCCAATTCCCGGTCATTTCCTCTATAGCATGATTCCTCCACAAAACTTTAACTTGTGGTATGACCTTTCTTGGCGTGGGCGTGTGCTCCTTCTATCGAGATCTTGATAGGTACCTCCTCATCGTTAAGTCTTGGCTATCTCGTCCGGTTTTACAACTTCGATAACGTGGTTGGGTCTTTCACATATTCTGAAATCAGAGATATATGAAACACATTATGAACACGAGGCGTACTCGGAGATGCTTGTGAGTCTATAGGCTACATTTCTACTCGGTCGAGAATTTGAAATGGACCCGATAAATATGGATTGAGCTTTCCTCTCTTCCCAAATCTTGTAACTCCTTCAGTGGAACACTTCATGACAATCATGATCCCTACATTAAATTCCCGTCCTTTCGATGAAGATCCAGCAACTAACTCTTTTATCGATCTTGGTAGTTTGTATCGTTAATGAATTATTTGGATCTTTTAGGTGATCATACGTCTTAACTTCGGGTCCCAACAATGTTGCTTCACCCTCCTCATCCCACGTATTGGAGAGCGACATTTTAGTCCATATAATGCTTGAATGGAGCCACGCTATACTTGCACGATAAGCTTTGTTGTTGTAGGAGAATTCCACGATGGTAAATACTTATCCCAACTACCCTTGAAATGCAGGACCTGAGTCTTAATAAATCTTGAGAGTTTGAATAGTCCTCTACGATTGTCGTCCGTTTGGGGATGGTATCTTAGAACTAAATCGTAAATCCGTGCCCATAGCTTTTTGCACTGAAACCTAACCCCAAAATCTTGAAGTGAATCTTGGGTCACGATCCAAGAAACTATGGATCTGAGGCGTGCCATACTGACCTCACGATCTCATTTACGTACGTACTGTGGCGTTCAAGTGAATAAGTCTCCGTATCGGCAAGAAATGAAAGCGGAACTTGGTTAATCTATCAACAATAACGAATAGCATTGATGCCTTGAGAAGCCGTAGGAAGACCAATATGAAATCCATGGTAATGTGTTCCCACTTCCGTTCCAGGAATCTCGAGTGGTTCTGACGGACCCTTAGGTACTAGATGCTCGCCTTTACCGTTGGCAAGTTAAACACATCGAGATAAACTTTACAATCTCTCTTATTATTATTCCACCAAAATGTATGTGAAGATCACGATACATTTAGTACTTCGAGGATGGATTGCAAATGGTGTATTGTGTGCCTCCATCGTAATCTTGTACTTAATCAGAGTCGTTAGGAACCTGAAAGTCTGAGTGGACTTTCAAGTATTCCTTCTTCATCGATTCTAAACTTAGGAATAGCTCCTTCTTGTACTTTCTTCTTAAATACATCGCATCGACTCAAGTTCGGTGGCTTGAGCGACCTTAACTTTTACATTAAAGTTGGCTCTGTCGTATACTTGACATCATCGCTTTTCGTTCCATATATGATCTTCTACTCGATAAATCCGACTACCGTTAACTTTACGGGATGGTATTGAATAGTGTGGTAAGTAGTCTTTCAATAGCTCGAACAGCGTCGGCTGCTTAGCGTGTTGAGTTCTTTTTGAGTGAAGAAATATTTAAAGGCTTTTATGATGCAGATATATCTCCACTTTCTCCCATATAGATAGTGCCTCCGTATCTTTAAGCGCGAAACATTGCTTTGCCAACTACAGATCATGAGGTAGGATAATTCCTCTCATACTCTTTAAGTTGTCATGAGGCATAGGCTATGACTTTCCACGTTGCATGAGAACACATCCTAACCCTTTGCACGAAGCATCGTTGTAGATAACAAATCCATCAAGACGGATGGTATTGTTAGAAACAGTCTTGAAATAAGTCTCTCTTAAGCTCTTGGAAACTTTTCTCGCATTCTTGACGCTCCCAAGCGAATTTTGTATCCTTAAGGAGTTAGGTGAGTTAATGGAGTAGCGATTAGAAAACCCTTCCACGAATCTCAGATAATAACCAATAAGCCCAAAAACTCGTGCTTGATCATGAAACTTGGTTGCTCGACTTTGTATTGCTTGATCTTGGCCGGGATCAGCGGATACTCCATTGTTTTGACACCACGTGCCCGAAAAATGCTACTTCTCGAAGCGAGACTTCGCATTTCTTGATTTGGCATATAGTTGGTTTCCACGAAGCCTTTAGATACCGAACTTCAAATGGTGCTCATGATCTTCCGACTTTTGGAATATATAAGGATGTAATCAATAAAAACTGACAACAATGATCCAAATATTCCTTGAATACTCGGTTCATCATATCCATAAGCCGCGAGGAGCATTAGTTAGTCAGAAAGACATGACTAAAATTCATAATGCCCATCTAGGAGGATTACGGCGGTCTTTGGAATATCCTCGATTCTAATTTAATTGATGATATCGAGCGAAGATCGATTTTGAAAAGAATTGTGCCCGCTTATTTGGTCAAGCAAGTCATCGATACGAGGTGAGGATACTATTCTTGATGGTGACATGGTTCAATTCCAGATAGTCGATGAAAATCGCGTACTCCGTCTTTCTTCTTTACAAATAAAGCAGGAGCACCCCGAGGAGATGTCTTAGGGCAGAATGAAACCAGATGTCCAACAATTCACATAGTTGGACCTTTAACTCTGAAGTTCGATAGGAGCCATTCGATATGGGGTTTTAGAAATGGGCTTTGTACGAGTTCGAGATCAATAAAGAATTCAACTTCACGTTAAGGGGTAGGCAAGGGAAGTTCTTGAAAAAATCGTCGGAAAAGTCGATAACAAGCAGGAATATTATTCAAATTTGGCGTGTCTTTATTCAAATCCATAACATGGGCTAAGAAAACGACATCAGTTTTTCGATAAGCGAATAGCTTTATGATTAGATATAGCGGTGATTGATTTTAATGGTTTAGTTAGCTTGAATTAAATACAACGGGTTGGTTAGGAATATGAAAACTAACGACACTTACGAAAAGCAATCAATTTTGGCATGATGAGTAGTTAACGATCGATCCACTAAAATCATCGTAAGCGAAATATCTTTAAAGAGATAAGGTCAGCAGGTAAGGTGATGGTGCTGACTTGAATCAAACAAGATTTATAAGCGATTGGATGTGATGAAAGTTTCTCTAACGGAGTTTCCACGGATAGATCAAAGTCTAATTTCTAATTAGTCGAAGTTTAAGCGTTGAGCACATCTGAGGAGAGATAAATGAATGGGTATACCGGTTATCAGTAAGGTATAAACTTAGAAAATTTATAAATAAACTTACCGTGATCACCTCGTTTGGGTTCCTCGCATTATGACCGATCGTGACAAAGCTTCTTCCGGAATGCGTTGACTTTGACTTTTACGAGGGCGATCTTTTGAGTCGGCGTTCCCATTGAACTGGGTTTATTTCTACGTCTGATCTCGGCGATATGTCCTTCCTTTCATGTTATAGCGTACCTTGAGCTGTTGTGGGCGGTTTGGTTGATATGTCCCTCTTTTCGCATTTGTAGCATATGATAGGTATTCGTTCTCCTCCCATAGAACCGATTCTTCTGTACATTGTAAATCTTCACATAATCGTTTTTTAAATCTCCTCTTTTTAAAATCTCTCTCAAACGCCTATACATTTTCATGGCCTTGATTACCACGAGTGGTTACCATTACATCATCATTTCTTTCTCAGCGAGTTATCCGTATTACATTGTTACTTATCTCGTCACGATCTGGTTATGGTCCCTCGATTGGCCAGTACTTTCGTTATCTCGCTCTAATAATTGAGCCACATTTAACAGCAATCTGAATAAAAGAGAAAGTTT